>CM035151.1:13161463-13397721 GCA_020205615.1 Panax quinquefolius | reverse complement strand
ATTTTTAAACCATTTTATAGGAAAAGTTTTCACACAAGTACAAACATTTTCTTATTCATTTACTATAAAATCATTCCGGAAGGAATCATATTCCAACATAGTAAATAATATTCACGGCCGCTAATTCAACACGTAAGATTGTCAAAGTAAATGCAAGTCTCATGTGTTCGCCTAAGAGTGTTATTTGTATTATATATATATATATATATATATATATATATATATATGATAAAAATAGAGGTATACAGCCGTGTAACTTTTAAAGTTACACGATCTACGATTTCACTCTACGATCTCGTGGAGTGACGACCGCAGACCGTGTAACTTTAAAAATTACACTACCGCTTAACCTAAATGTGTTGAATTGAATTGGAAAGAAACTTTATGCAATGTTAGAAATACCCAAATAATTCCACATAATTACATAAATTTAAAAGCAGAGGAAGAAAATATTGGAATCCCCTTCCACCCGATACTTAGACTTTTCCCCACCATATCAAGTGTGCAAGAGTTCGCACACTCAAAGTTCTTAATCACTAAACTTGCTTGATACAAACATGTCTTGCTTAGTTCTGTCTCCACTACCCCAAACCGTGCAAAAAATGCCTTCCAGACATTGCTTTTAACATGTCGAATTCTCCTTTCCTCACCATCAGCAGCCACGATATTACTTATTGCCAGACCAAAGTTTATTGATTCTGAAATCATTCTATTCGGATCATCACGATCCATGCACTCTTCCATAGAATCGAAAAAAGCACCATAAAAAATAGAGCTTCAATAAAACGCTTCACAAAACTGGTGAATTATGGTTTGCTTCAACTTCTGATATAACCATTACACAAGGATTAATCTTTTGGATCACTCTCACCAGACATTCCAGCTGACCTGGCCTTGAAATCATGGTTGACAATACAAATGCCGAATAGACAGAAACTGCTTCTTCAGTGTCCAGCTTAAAGAGGTCTTCATTGAGATCTAGCATGTCAGCTACCATAACGATATTGAAAGAGAAGGGCAAGCTGAGGGACCGAGCAAAACTAGTTAACCACTTACCTGTCTTCTCTATTGCAGGTTTTGCTTTTGTTCCAATAGCAGTTATCTTAAGATGCTCAAGGGGACAGTCACGTCCAGCTGCTAGAGCTTGCATCAAAACTGTATATTGCATCCCACTCCTGATCTCGAGGTCAATTATATGGACCTTTTTGGCCTCTAATACATTATCTATTATGGCTTGTATTCCAGTAAATTGGAAAACTGAAGAGAAGGGTACCTCTTGGTGAAATGCAACAATACTTGGGCTTGCACTCATCAGGCGCTTCTTCAAGATCCAATGATTGCTTCTCCCAAAAACCCTTTGATTCTATTCTTCCTGTTTCTATGTTGATCTTCTCTCGAAGAGCTTTAGAAAAACAGTAAACTAATCTTTGAACAGGGTTTCCTTTAAAAGAAGATAACTTATTGCACATGTTTACAAGCTTGCTTGCACGATCAAACTGTTGCTGGCCTACACAGTCAGCTGAAGCTAGAAGACAGTTGACGAGTTCAGCGCCTCCAGTCTCTTCATCAGAAAGGCCAGTGAATGAACTGGCGAATGGATGACTAGATGCACATTGATCATCAACTGTTTGGGAACAGGACTGAATGAACTTCTCTCCAGCCAACCCTATAATTTCAATAGTTGATAAATTTCTGCCACTCAACTTATCATCGTAGCTTGATTGATTTATCGACGGTGTGAACCTGCTACTTCTGTACTTCTTTAGCAACCCAAGAGATGTTAAAGGATAAGTGTCTGGCTTTTCCTTGTTGGATTCAATCTCAAATTTCGCAATCTCTTCTTGACACAATTCAAAAGGTGGAGAGACGATACCAACATGTAAATCATCTTGGCTTCCAAAATCTGGATCGAATGGTACTGGCTGATATTTTGATAGGAATCCTTGCTCAGGCGTGTTTTCTTGATGGTACCTGAGGCCGGAAGAAAAAAAATCGATCTCCTCAAGTTGTCCGCAATCTTGGCTTCCATACAGTTGAGTTTGTTTTGCAATGTTCTCTCCTCCAAATCCATTTATAATAATATACTCATCAGGAACTCCACCATAATTGAATTGCTCGGCATGGAACATTTTGTTCACCTCACAGTTAATACCACATACTTTTTCAAAAGGTAGCTTCTCAACTCAGGATATATTCATCTAATCCTATGAAATAGCAAGACTATGTAGCAATTATTTAGATCAACAAAGGGTTTCTGTTCAATTTCTATAATTTCTGTATGGTAAGGGCCACTTTCCAGTATAAGTATAATAGATTAGACTAATTCCAACACTTGAGAACTTCATAAACAATAATTTTGATGTCGATGACTTTAATCTTAGCCATGGGTATTTCTATTAATATAATAGAATATCATTTAGTTTTCTATGATTAAAATAGTATTCTATTATATTATGCTATGGAGACTTCTTATGAATACAAACAATCATAAGAGTCCAAACAAATCTAAGCATCTTTTAAGTCGAGTTGAAAATTTCTATTTAGCTACTCCATAGAACAAAGAAGTCAAAGAAGAAGACAAAGAAGAAGACGATGAAGACTAACCTGCTCAGCTGCTACAATTACTGAAGCTGGTTCCTCAACTTTAAGAGCAGCAATTCATGACACCCGTTTCAATATAGAAACATGTACTGAAGCAGCATTATGGTACACCCGAACCTTCAAACACACTATCAATCACGATGAACCTATTATGGCCACCCCCTTACATGGCTCCGCGGCCACCACCACCTCCACCACCTGCCACTGCCACCACAAGAGATCATAGTTGCACGTTTTACTTTTCTGAATGAAAACTTGATTGCAGTAAAAAATGGCATGTTGAGGCATAAGAATTTTAGGACTACACCAGGAGCGAGCCCTCCATGAGGATTGAGGAGGGTATGCTTCTGTTGTTCCCCCTCCCCCCCCTAACATGCCTGCTTAATTGGTTACTGGGGCATTGGGTTGGCTTGACTCGTGTGTCAGAGGCACACCACTTTTAACTCCAGTTACAAAAGAAAGAAGTGGAAGCATAAAACCCAACTTCTACTAATTTGATCAACGACCTATTATTAGCATTATAATTGAATAGAAATTCAACAAGCCATGAGGAGACATGTAGAAGACATACAATGATTAATCGAATACAGTACCAATTATAAGAGTTCCACTGTTTTAATACAGTTTCAGAAATACTAGTAAAGCACCCAGTGTAATTAGCTCATTATGAGGTTTCTAAAGGGAACTTCCAAGCAGAAAGAGAGAAAAGTGGTGTTCCTTTCCACCCAGAAAGTAGGCATTTTCCATCCATACTTGGTGTGCAAAAACTCCCAACAGCAGATTTCTCAATCACAAGGTTTGCTTGGTATAGAGATGACTTACTCATCTCTTTTTCCACAATATAAAAGCTATTGAATAAAGTCCTCCAACCATCAATCTTTATATCCCAAGCTGCCCTTTCCTCAATGTCGAAGGCAACAATTTTTTGAATCCTCAGGCGGAAATATTTGGTTTCCAAGGGCATCCTATTCGGGTTGAAGTCACCCATGCAAGTGTCAACCGAATCGAATAATGCACCATAGTGAAGAAGTCCTTCAATGAAACTGTCCATAAATTCTGGTGAAGTTGTATTTGCTTCTTGCTCAATCAGAACCATTACAACCGTATGCAGGCTTTTAATCACTCTGATTAGATTTTCAAAGTGGCCAGGTAGTCCTATCAAATTCCTCAAAAGCAATGAAGAATATACACCAACTATTTCGCCAGCCTCTAACTCGAACAAATCCTCCTTGAGATCTTTCATGTCCAATACCGTAACTATTTTGAATGATAAGGGTAACCCCATGGTCTCAGCAAAATGGGACAGCCTACTGCCTGTTTCCTTGATCATTTCTTGCGATGTTACAACAGCTGTCATCTTAAGACTTTCAACAGGGCACTCATGTCGAACTGCAAGAGCTTGCATCAAGAAAGGCCAATGCATCCCATTTCTGATTCCAAGATCAACCAAATGTATCCCACTTACTGAGGCCACATTATCCAAGATGGTTTTGATTCCTGCAGATTTGTAAACATAACAGAAGGGAAGTGCTAGTCCATATGCAAGTAAAGTAGGTTGCAAACTAGTAATTGCCTATTCCAAATCAAATAGCCATCTTTTGCATTCCTCTCAGCCCTCTGACGAAATAATTCCTATTTTTTATCAATTCTCTCTTGAAGAGCTTTAGCGAAATAGTAAACCTCTCTCTGAATTGGATTACCAGTATTGAAGCCAAATGATTACACATGCTGAGCAACTTTCTTGCAGTCAAACTGTTCGCTAGCAACCTTCTCAGCAATTAACAGAAACAGGGCATTTTCTATCAATTCTCTGAAGAGCTTTAGCAAATAGTAAACCTCTCTCTGAATTGGATTACCAGTATTGAAGCCAAATGATTACACATGCTGAGCAACTTTCTTGCACGATCAAACTGTTCACTAGCAACCTTCTGAGCACAAGCTAACAGAAACAGGGCAGGTTCAACGTCTTCTTCAATCTCACTAAAGATGTCAGAATAACCATCATTGGAGGAATGGATAAGCATTCAAGGATCAACACAACCCTGTGAGGTTAAGCCCAAATATTTGTCCATTGCTACCTTCATGATATCCACGGTTGATAACTCCTTGCGACTAGAAGTGCATGTTGCATTATAACTTTGGTTGTCTCCCTGCTTTGCTAGACCCTTCAGTCTGCATCTGTATGTGTTAAGAAGCTCTAGTGATGCAAAAGAAGATGGTTACCTCACCTCATCCATGTCTTTGGAAACTTCTTCTGTAAAAAAATTATCTTTTCTTTTTTTGCATCATCGTCCTTGTGAATCTTTTTTATACCAAATCCCATTAGATTTCAAAATGACAAAGCTCAAAAATAACACAGAAGTCACCATCAGAAAGGGAACTTTGCCTGCATTTTTGTCTCTTGAATCGCCATATGACCATACAGAAGATCCAGCCAAAACATGTTAGGATACACATCCTGTCCCAGCCCCTCTTCTCTGATTGGAATTCTCTAGTCGAAACTGCCGAACAAAATATTCTAACCATAACATAAGGATACAAGGAAGAATAGGGCTGCTGTTTGACATTTTTCATAAAATTGATTTTCCATCAGCTGTCTTATCTTGAATGGAATCATAAAAAATATGTTCTCCATGGCCATCATGCAAGCATAAGCAAGATGTTGATGACATAAATTAGAGGATAAAAAGCTCTGTCCTGTTTCAAATGTTCAGAGTTATTCTAAGAAAAGAATATAGTGACCAATTCAGCCAGCATTCTTATGTGTATCTAAGAAATAAAAAAATCTTGGACAGCAAACGGAAAAAAGGGAATTCCAATTTGTCAATAGGAGATGAATCATAGGAAACGAGTGGAAACATGGCTAAGATAAGTTATTCCATTAATTCATATACCAACAGCCTAGCTAGAAATCTTAAGAAAGCAAAGTTTTACAGAAGTAGTCTTATTATCCATTTTAAGACAATAAACCTCTTCTTCATCCACGTAGTGAATATAGCCGGCATATAGTTTACTGAGTAGTTTGAATGGTTGAATCCAAAACATGAACCAACTTTTGTCTGTGACAAAATAATAACCAAATCAAAATGAAAATGTCCCTGTGCATGAAACACAAATAACTCAAGAGTACTCAAGGAAAATATGGAAAAACATTGAAACTCAATAGAGAGTACCATCGGAAATGGCATGGTTTGAGCATTAGCAAACTGGTTGGCTAACAAGCATCTAACACTCCAACATATGGTCTCCTGTAGTAGAGGCAATTATTACTTGAATACGCGTCAAATGCTCTTGAAAATCATACGAAGAAATGCACCCATGCCATGTGTAGAAATTTTTTACATAGTTCCATATGCAGCCACAATCCAGGCATACATCCAGTATATGAAAAAAGTAGGAAATGGATAAAACTTGTACATAAATATTTTACAATAATGTATATACTTGAAAATCAATGTGTAAATATATGTTGTTACGTCCCAGTAGAGACCCTATGCTGCTGTTGGTTCAAGAAGCATTTATATGTCTCTGTGTGTTTCATAGATTGGACACTAATAAGTGCCCATTACTCAAATATTTAGTACATAAGATTCTCCTAGGAATTAGAAAGCATTATTTGAAACAGATCAAGCTACAAGTATGAGTAACATTTTCTTTCTGGAATCCTTGTATAGGTTACTTCTGTGTTCTTCTTTGTCTAGCTCGAAACAAATCTCAGAACAAGTTCCCCACATATCATGTAACCACACAGCCATATCAAATGCTTTTGTACTATTTGTCTTAAATGAAATTTTGCAATTTATTGTTACAAAGGCCAGATTTTCAACCAAAATGATTTAGTAATAGCTACCACAGCCTAAAATTTACTGCCAACAATTTCTCTTAATTGTATTAAGTGGGAAACTAAGTGTTAGTATTTTAATTTAACTCATCCTAAATTAATGTTTCATAGATAATATCTACATGACTTTTATCTGTCAATGATTTTTCATTGTTACTTATAAGATTGATTTGTATCCAGTAAATGGGACAAGGTTAAGTATTTCTGGTTATCTATAATTTCTCAGAAAGAAGAAGAATTTATTAAAAGAATTATAAGAGAGTACATCAAAGGATCCTAACAATGGCATTAATCTACAGCTACCAATAATCTAGCAAAAGCAGGGAGCAAAATTGGCATGCTGCCCTTGCCATCTTAACTTCTGCAACCTACATTATTTTCAAAGGACTTGCTGTAAGAATTATTTAGAGATCAGATAGCAGCTAATCTATGTACACTAGGAAATGAACCTCATTGTCTTACATAAAGGATAATCAATTCAATCCAAGCCAAGTATCTTGTGAAAGACTTGACCAAAAATCCAGTACACGTGATGTAGTATCAATGATTCCCCACAATCATCTAGCAGACATTTCCAACAAACTGCATCTTGTTTCTCATTTTTTTTATTTTATTTTATAGTTGTTTACAGTGTACTGCTTTCAGACTCTCAAATTATAATATCTTAATAATGAATATTATAGACTTGCTCTTGATCCAACTATACCTCATTTCAATCAAGTGGGCAGGGACTTACAAACAATGAAGAGTTAATCCATCAGGACAGATAATCTCCATACAATACCTGGAAATTGATATAAATGCAGTTCTAGAATAGCCACAAAATGTGTAAGGCCAAATTTTAAAAAGTGCCTCAGCAAATAACACTATCCAAATTGTTTTGCATAATAGAGACCTTGGCATGATGAAGAGAAAAGGCTAGACTCTAGAGAAGAAAGTTGAAAGCATGGGTTTTCTTTATTGAGGGAAGTAATGATGGAAAAGCTGATGATGAGCAGTTTAATAATGTCACTGGAGCTAATTTCTCAGAGCTTACTACATACTCTCTTTTTGGGTTGTAGCAAGGTACAAGGTATGCCACCGACCAATATGCTAATCTATTGGTGAAGATCTCAGTTAAGTAACCATGAAGTATTAAGTCAAATAAAAAGTTTGTGAACTCGAGATAACACCAACAAAAGCCAAAAACTAGATTTCTAAGTTTTACTGACAGGGAAAAATAAAAAGAATAAAAAAATTGATTCTGTATAGCAAGAAGCTCTTTCACATTCATTACTTTCTGCTCAAGATTTAAGAGTACAACAACACAAATATCAGGATGCACAATGTCTTGTATGAGCAAAGAATTTACAAAGAGAGTTTGTTTGTGGACTGGCTCTTCTACATTTCTATAGATTCTGGAGGATATAAATGATTAGGTTTAGGCTATCAAGTAAGTTATTTGTAGATGACCGACTGTACTCTCGTTCAAATTTGAAGCCAAAAGGAGGTTCTAAGATGCACATTTGTCCGTAGCAGTTATGTTATTTGAATACTTATAGAAGGAGTCCTGAAGTGATGACTCAACAAAGCTAGATTCTGAAACAAGAAAGAAGAAATATAATGTTTTGTATAAACCTGAAATTGTTCATCTCATCATTGTCATACAATAACCTTGTGGAGATCAAGGATAGTCACTCATTAATAGCAGAGAGCATGTCAAGCATCATAGAAGATAAAGGATAAGTTAAAACTTAAAGGTAAGGGAAGATTAAAAAAAGAAAGTGGAATGAGAACCCAAGGAGCCAGTGAAATTGGACCTTGAAGAATTAACCTCAAGGTTGTTGTTCCAATGATCCAATCAAACACTTGGGTCCAAGTTTACCTATTCCACCAAATGAGAAAATGAATTGAGTAAGAAATTAATATAAACCTGGATACTAAATGTAAACTTTATATAAAGAAAAAAACTCACAATAATTCCAGTTAATTTTCATATGTCGGGAATATAAATTGTAAGTATTGTAAATTGGCAAACCTAAATTTGGGGATCAGATCCACATGTTCTACCCCTTCAGTCCTCCAGCTGTAGGAACTTCCAAGCAGAAAGAGATATAAGTGGTGTTCCTTTCCACCCAACAAGTAAGCATTTTCCATCCATGTCTAGTGTGCAAGAACTCCCACAAGCATATTTCTCAACCATCAGTCTTGCTTGATATAAAGATGACATGCTCATCTCTCTTTCCACCTTTCCACACCTCTTGAAGAACGCCCTCCATCCATCAATCTTCATATGACAAATTATTCTATCCTTGCTTTCAAATCTGATAACATTTTGAATCCCCCCACGATAATAATTTCCTTCCAAGATCATCCTGTATGGGTCATCACGATCCATGCAAGCCTCAAAAGCATCAAAACTTGCACTATAGAAAAAAAGTGCTTCAGTGAAGCGTTCCATAAAAGCTGGTGGATCTGTATTTGTTTCTGTCTCAGTTACAACCATTACAATCGGACAGAGATTCTTAATCACTCTAATTAGACTGGGTCTTGCTTTCATGTTCCTTAGAAGTAAAGCAGAATAGATACCAACAGCGTCGCCAACCTCTAACTCGAACAAATCTTCCGAGAGATTTATCTCGTCTGATATCACAACTATTTTGAATGAAAAGGGTAAGCTCATGGATTCAGCAAAAGATGACAACCTACGACCTGTTGCCTCAATCATCTGTATTGATGTTGTCCCAACAGCAGTAATCTTAAGCATTTCAAGAGGGCACTCATGTTGAACTGCAAGAGCTTGCATCAATATCGTCCAATGCGGTCCACACCTGATTTGATGATTTATCAAATGGATCCTTTTTGCAGAGGCCATACTATCCAAAATGACTTGCATTCCAGCAGATTCGGCAGCTAGAATAAAGGGTAGTTCTTTCCGAAAAGCAAGTGCAGAAGGTTGCGCAATTGTTAAATCTTCTACCAAACCGGATTGCCATCTTTTGATACCCTCCAAACCGTCTGATGAGGCTATTCCTGTTTCACGGTCAATCCTATCTCCAAGAGCTTCAGCAAAATAGTAGACAACTCTTTGAACTGGATTACCCGAACGGGAAGCCAAGTGATTACACATGCTGAGCAATTTTCTTGCACGATTAACATGTTTGTCAGACACCTTCTTAGCAGAAGCGAGAAGAAATAGTATAAGTTCCACATCTTCAGTAACCTCACAAGAGAGACTAGAATGAGCACCATCAAAGGGGTGGATAAGCATGGAAATATCACCAGAACTAGCATTCATGAATTTTGCAACTGCTACCTTCATGATTTCCACAGTCGACAACTGCTGCCTGCCAGTTGAGTTGCATGTTTAATCCTTACTTGGGTCGTTTTGCTGATCCTGATTGGCACACTTCATTCTATTTCCATACTTGTTCAGAAGTTCTAGTGATGCTAAAGAAGATGAACGTGGGATTTCCTTATTCAGATCAAACATCCATATTCCAGTTGGAGTTTTACCTTCCTTTGCAACAGATGAACTTGGGATTTCCTTATTCAGATCAAACATCCATATTCCAGTTGGAGTTTTGCCTTCCTCTATAATTTCTGGTAAATGGTCACCCATTTATCTGGCGTCCTCTCCTCTAAAAGAATATCTCTGACTACTTGTGCCACCTTTTTGAAGTTAAATATCTTGAAACCCAGTTGATTTCAGATGACAGGAATCCAAAGAGTAGACAGAAGTTTCTATCAAGAAAAAACACAAACGTTGCCACCACATGAAATTCGGCCGCATCTATTGTATCCGTAGAGATAAATTAATAACAATTTATAAATGCTCCAGGTTGTTTGTGTCAAGTAAATATTGACAAAAAGAATAATTCAACATCACATAAGAGAGTACAAGTGAGAGTAAGAGCAAGAGCAAGAACTTCAATGTTTCAACGTTTGATGTGTTGACATTGTCAAGGTAACTGATTCCCCGGGCAGCTATCTATTAATAGAGTAAAACAAAAGCTTTTGTTTAAGTATGATAGGCATTGTTTGTCCTATTCTCTAACTACTTTATCTAAGGTCCTGAGTTCAAATCCTTCAACTTGCACTTGGTTCCCCTTATTATTTACTAGTGTTACTGTACTCTATTTGGTTTGTCCACTATGATTAAACTATAAAAGCTTAACTAGCTATTTAACAGTTTTTGAGTTCTTTAAGATTATATTACAGACAGAGAAGAATTTTGAAGCCAAAACTACAGAATTTAAATCTGGGTCTTCGCCAGCAAGAAGCACAGATCAATCATTAAAGATATGAAAAACTAATAACCAAGAAACAGTGTATAACACCGGAAGGGTAAAGGTCGCAGGTTCCTCCCTAACCAAAAAAACACAGTATATAGCAGTGAGAGATAAGTATAAAACGGCAAGGCCCAAGACAACCTATCAGGCATTAATAATTCCCATAAAGAGTTGTATTCTTATTTTTATTTTCTTTACATAAAAAGAAAAAAGAGTGGTATATTTCATATTCGGATCCCTAACCAACACACAAAGCTTAAATTTTGCAAGCAGCTCAAACACAATATATCTGATATCATTCAACTGTATTCCAATACCATTATCTTGGTGAAAATTTCAAACATTCAATACTAGATGAGCACAAAATCCAGTTATTATATTATAGCATTCCATATGATATGAATACTAATAAAATGATAGAGAAGAAGTTTGGGAAAGAAGACAGAACTGAGAGGAAGAGCAAGAAGAATTTGTGTATTTTACCCGATAAAATGTGAAAAGGGATACAGTAATTTATATGCTAATCAATAGAAAGTGCTGTCCTGTCCAGTCAAGCTCAGGACCCTCATGACACTTAACAGTCCCCTCCTGAAACAAATTAAAACTGTTACCCAATCCTGCTATTTCGAATGACTTGTAATAGTCGATTTTTTGTTTTTAATAGGAAAATCCACTAGAAACGCTGGTCTCTGGTCTTTTGTTTTTTAATAGTAAGAAAATCCACTTTAAGCACCAAAAAGGGGGCGAACCCGATTGCTCGTGAAGTACATAGAGCAAAGGAGAGAAAATAAACAGAGGCACCCCTGTGCCCCAGTATAAAGAAAATCCTCCTTATTAAGAAATAAGAATCTAACAAAAAGTACTAGGTTCCTACAGCAAACTCTCCAAAAAAATCAACAGAATGCATCGTGGAACCCAGGAATGCCTCCTTGTGCCAAAAATATTGAAGGCTCAAAAAGAATAGTGAATATGTGCTTTGCCTTCCCAAATAGCCCGCTAAGTTATTGTGAAACCAAGTCCCGCCTCGTCCTCCAATGTTTACACAACAATTTCACCCCATACCAGACCTTCAACAACTCACATACTGATCTTGGCATAACCCAATAGGTACCACAAAAAGTAAAAACCATTGACCATAAAGTTATGAATTCCTCGCTACCTAACAGCGGACCAACAAATGATTCACATTTTCCTCTGCACAGCTTCACATGATCACATCACACATCTACTTGTTTGGTGGTGCCCCTACTCTCCAAATAATCCTCCACAGTAGAGTCCCAACCTCATCTTTATGCAGAACTAAGTGTAGGATCTCACCGCAAATTTATCGCTACTATGCTCCTTCCATTTGATGGGATCTGCCTAATTAAAATTAAGGACTTTCCCCTCTAATGTAGACAACAATTGATCTCTTCTAAATTCCAAATCTGTAACTAAAAAGTGGTTGCCAAGACCATGCGCCTCCCGATTCTGAATAATAGTCTACAACTCTGGCATTTGGATCAACTGCAATAATCCTAAGATTTGGGAATCTCTACCCCAAGGGAAATCCACCACACCATCTACCCAATCAAAATCTAATCTTCCTCCCATTTCTAATCACCCACTCGGTTCGTCTGGAAAACATATCATCGCACTACCCTGCCTATCCCCTCACCCATACGAGAAAGTTCCTACCCAAGGCAGGAACCTATGTTCCTCCAAACCAAATAGTTTAATAATCACCCATTCACCCTCCTCTACAAACTGCTATCCTCCACCAAGAATCTCCAGAGCCACTTCCCCAATAAAGCTTGGTTGAAAGTCCCAAGTCCCGAATGCCCAGTCCTCCAAAGCTGATCGAGAACAAACCTGCTGCCAGGATCCTCTTGCTCTCCGTTCTTTATAAAGACCATCACATCCGACACAGACCGTGAAATAGAATTTTCATTCTATTTAAAATGAAATGCAGAGGATCCTAATTCCATTCGGCTTCCACAAGAAGTTGCACATGAGCTTATGAAGTCTCGTGCGAACTGAAGCCAGCAATACAAGAAGTTTACATATTTATGTAAACAAAGAGGGATTGGAATTAATATATTTTGTAGAATCCCAGCCAGGTGTTTCAATAATTAAATCCCCAAAACTTGGCCAGCAACATAACAAAAGGCTCATGCTCTACTAGGTTGCCGAAAACACTTGCAACCAAATGAAACACTAACAACTGATGACATACTCAACAAATAAAGTTAAGCTCCACTCTTATTAAAAAAAAAAATTACATTTCTTAGGCGAGCTTTACAACATTTAAAAACCGAAAAACCATGAAAACACCATAGTTAAATAATAAAGTTACTTTCTTTCCATCTTCTAGGAAACCATATATTTAACAAAAGGGTAAACGTTGGAAACAATATATCAGATTTTATGCAAGTCATGTAACAGATGACAGGGACAAAAAAAGGCCAAAAAACCCTATAAAAACGGAAAGAGTTTTTCTCATAAATATAAATATTGATTATAATAACCCCCAAAGATTATAGAAGAAATATCCTGCAACTCAAGTTGATTGATTTCATATTAGACACTTGAAAAAAAAAGAAATATCTTTCTTGCTGGAGAACCCGTTCATCTAGAAACCACTAGTATTATGGTACTAACAAATGACATGTGAAAAGATGTGTTCTTGTCAAACTACATAGCTTCTCAACTGACCAGTCATTCAGTCAAGTATGAAATAACTCCAAAATTAAATAAATGGATTCCAGTGTCCAATGTGTAAACAACAACATCCTAAGTAGCAGTAAGACTTAACTGGAAAACTCAAATGCAATGCTGGTGTGTCATTTCTCCATCCCTGCTGTTTATATTCCTAAGACAATGGAATATCAACCAAAATAAAAAATAACTCAATAGGTAGAAGATAGAGGATAAACACATTCACTAACAAACATAAAATATTCAATGACAAACATATAATAGGAGAAAATATCACACCCAACATCGCCCCTAGTTTTTTGTTGAGCAATGAATGTTTAATAGAAAACTATAAATGGTCCATGATATTTTTACCAAGATCCATAATAAAAGTAATTGAAATGTACCCTTGTTATTGTTCACGAAATGAAATGAGAGGAGATCAAAGGCCCAAATCAAAAAGGCCTGTTTATTAAATATCCGGACCTTTAGACCGGACGCTTCCCATTCAAATTCCAAATCATTACTAACATTTAATGTACCGGCCTTGAACACCGTGGTAAATCACAAGATAAAAGGATAACTTTATTAAATTTGACAGCTTTTACTGTTCATTTGAAATTGAAGCCTTTCCGAACTTTCTCGATCTTTCTCTCTAAAAATCGCCACAAATGGCTTCCCAAAACTCAACAAAGTTCCCCAATACCGTAACACCGATCACAAAGGTTCCACTCAAACCCTAACCTCGTGAAGGAACCACAAGCGTAAACCCCAAACCAAAAACTCCAAAAAACCCCTCTGAATACTACAGGAGTACGGATCGCTTCTCGCACGCCAACACTCCTTCTATCGTGGATCGAGGTGAACTAAAGAGGTTCGAACTTCGCAGACCATATTCGGATACCCACGCAATCGGTACCCCAGATCCGGTGAAAAAGATGTACCAATCCAATGGAAGGTTGGACGACCATCCCCTATGACCTTCTTTGGAGAAGGGGGTTCGTTTTCCCCTGCACATTTTTATAGTGACCATACTGGGGTTCCTGGGTGTGGGGTTCTCCCAGTTGGTACCAAACTCCTACATTCACATTCTGGCCTTTGTGGCCTTCTGCCATGAGTTGGGCGTCGAGCCCTCCCTTGACTTCTTCTTCACTGTCTACAAAATAGTACAATCCAGGGAGAAGGGGTTCAAGGCCCTTAGCAAACATTCTCCGAAGTCTGGAGAAAAGTTCGAGAGACATTCATTGGTGAACACTCCTTCGAGCAATAGGGGATGGCACGAGAAGTGGTTCTACGTTAAAGGTCCCGAGATTTCTTCTTTCACGAATCGGGCGGTGGACGAAAAAGATCTCTGCTGACTTGGGAGACATTTCAAGAACGGAAGTGGAAATGATGGAACTTTTCGACAACTTCCCAAGGAGGAGTGGAAATATGGACTCCTCTCAAGCGAGGCATATGGTTATATGACCATAAGTGTAAGTATTGGTTTATTTCATATATATAAATTTTTTTTTGAAAATGTTTTATGATGTGTAATTTAACATAGGATTGCTTGTTTTATGCAGTATCTCTGATCAGACCGAGCTCCTTAGAAATAAAGGAGTTCGAAGATTTTTGTCCGGAAATCTTCTAAGTCGTTGAGAATCTACCAATGTAAGCTACTCCGGCCCGAATCAACCAAAAAATTCATACGGATGAATTTAGAATAGAAGAAGCAGAGGCTGAAGAGGTTCTTGTACCAGAAGAGACCCTTCATCCTCGTCAGAAGAGGAGAGCCACCAGAAAACCCAGGTCAGCCCCTCTTGTCACCCCTCCCGAATCCACACCAGAAATAGAGCCAACCCCCAGACCTATTCCTCGACGAGGAGGCCTACTCGATCGTCTCCGATCAAGAAGTGTCCTTCGGACCAAAAAATTAAAAACTAAAATAACCCCTCTAACTGCCGAAGAACTCAGGGTGCCTCAGTCTTCGATCATCCCACCCTTCGTGCCCCCTGTAGAAATACAGATTGACGAAGACGGTGACCAGGACGAAGGGATTCCAACGCTATCCAGGAAGAGGAAGCGCACTCCTGATAGCCATCCGAGTTCTGCTTCTGCCTCAACACCTCAAGGACCCACCCCAAATAGATCCCCTCCAATTGAAACCATACACGCGGACCCTACCCCTCCTGAACAGCCAACTCTCTCTCCCGAAAGGCCAAGACTTTCCCCCGAACGACCCGGTCCCTCAGGTCAGGTTACCATGCCGAGGCTGTGGGATCTCCGACCTTGTGGCCTAGGTTCAATGCCAATTTCCCCTTCGATCTCTTCGGAGCTTTCGTTCGGAACACTGACGACCACCGGTTCAGTGATCACACAGACGAAAATCTGCTCGATGAGGGGATGAGCTATTTGGCTAAGGTAAATAATAATTTCTTTTTCTTCTATGTCTCTGTTCTCCTTTGGATATTTGGACGTTGACTTGAATATTTTGAAAATATGCAGACTAATGCTGTCTTCGGACGATTGCATCCGAGACACATAAATGGGGAAGCCGAGGAGGATTTCATGAGGCAGGAGATAAACATGCTGAAATCAACCTTGGACCGAGAGAGGCCGGTCGTGAAGATGTTTTTCATACCATCAACGGTCTTTAAACAGAATTAGATCGGGCTAGGATGGATTTGAAGACATCTGACGACGAGTTAAGGGCCACGAGGGATGGGTTGGTCAAGTCAAAGCCACCCAACAAGCTTTGACTGATATGAATGCCGGTTTGGTCGAAGAAAACCTACTCTCAAGGTAAAAAATGAGGAGTTTTCTTGACCAACCGAAGCTTAGTGATACTGACTTGGTGAGGCCGAGACGAAGGCCCGTGACGAAAAATGAAGGCATAAGGCCAAACGTCACAAACTTCATACAAAATAAAGGATCTTGAAGGGCGGGGCCTCTCTCGATCAAGAGATCCCAAGCATTCAGTGACTACTGAGAATTGGACGAACTTAATGCCGAAATCTCAAGGTATATTCGGAGGGTATGAAGATTGCGAGAAGCGAGGAAAAGATAAGCTATCAATTTTCATTGGACCCGGCATTGCTTTCAACTCCGATGATGAAGGTGGGGCTTAATGTTCAAATCTGCTTTTATTCTATGTAAAAATTTAACTACTTTAAAGTTTCAGTACTTATGGGACTAGTTTATTATTAACTTGAATGAATGAATGTTTTATTTTATTGATGAATCTTCAACTGCCTTGATTACTTACATTTCTCGATTAATTTCTTGTCAATAATTCAAAGATCAATAAACTAAACCTAACTAGTGAATCAGAAATGGCATATAACAGTTAATTTATGAAATGAAGTGAATTGGATTTTTCGAACAGGATTCAACTTAACTGAATTAAATGAACTGAACTCAACATTTAAACAAAATAAAGTAATATATGATCATCGGTACCGAAGTGTGAGATCGGTCATGTGTGAGATGAACTTGGTCGATCCTCCTTGTACCATCGAAATCTTGCTTACTGTAAGACCCCAGCTTTTATAAATAAAGATGAATTTTTCTATAAATATTATTTTTGAATATTATGGAATAAATTTGATATAATGTTATAGTTGTGGGTAATATTTATAAATTTTGCAAAGTATGCAAGTTGTTATAAAATATTCGTTTGGTCGGGGAATATTCTTTTTGTTAGGGAATATTCGTACAAATGCTCAATCATTGGTGGACCCCACAACATTATTGTCGGATTGAGAAAACGACAAAAATATTTTTATAAAAATAACGGCGGAGGTGTTACCGTTAAAACTGTTGAACTACCCGGTGGTAAAAGTACAGTAATACGCGTGGTTGCATAGTAGCACGCGGTATTGATTATTGATGCTTACGTGAGAAGTCACTCAGCTATGCTCAATTATTGCTACAGTAATTGCTGCATCATATCTCTTATATTATTGATTCAATTATTGTCACAAAGATTATCATCAGATAATATGTTATATAGTATTAAATCAATAATTGAGACGACAAGTTATAAATGATTAATAATTATTGAAAGATTAAATATGTGTTATGATTTGTGGTAAGTTTGATTATTTTATGGGGGCTCTATATGTCATCATCTAAGAGTCTCTTCATCAATAGTATTTACCTTCGTCGATAGTAATTACCCTTGTGAATAGTATTTACCTTCGTCGATAGTAATTACCCTTGTGAATAGTATTTACCTTCGCCAATAGTAATTACCCTTGTGAATAGTATTTACCTTCGTCAATAGTATTTACCTTCGTTAATAGTAATTACCTTTACCGTACGTCCGAACCACTTGTCGTTTCACATTACAGGCGTCAAACCACTTGTCGTTTCACATTACAGCGTCCAAACCAATCGTCACTCCACTTTTCACACTAAGCGGTCTTTAAGCTAGAAATCTTCTATAAATAGAGGCCTAGGGCTTCATTATTTTCACGAATTCATTCAAGCTATAGAGAGAAAGTATAGAGAGAATAAGAGAGAAAGAAGAAGAGTATTTTGTTACTTACACCTATGCGTAGATTCAATCTCCTACCAAATGTAAGGGGTGTTATTCTTTCTTATTCATTAAGAGAAGCTGTTGTTATTCCATTGCTTATTATTACTGTTGGAATAACTTTGTATAAGTGGTTTACCCTATACTTGGTGACATTCTTCTATTATTACATTGGAACATCCTGCATGTATGTTTTTACAGGACTGGTTCCGCTTTTATCATTCTGTTGGAACATCCTCATCATGTGTTTTACACCGACTGGTTCCGCTCTTTATTATTCTCATTGGAATATCCTATCTGTGTTTTACACCGATCCGGTTCCATCTTTATTATTCTCATTGGAACATCCTGCTTATTGTGAATTTCACGACACCGTTCCGTTATTTATTATTCATTGGAATAACTCATGCATGCAAGGCTTCATCGCATGCGTGGTGATTTCTTTTGTTATTCCATTCTTTATTATACCCAAACCGTAAAACTTTGACTTCTATACTCCATGAAATTAGTAGAATATCCTTGATATTTGCGTTTCATCCAAAGATCTTTTCATGGAAATATTCTTCCGATCATTCTTGAATTTTACTCTACAAAACAAAGATTACATGTTGACAATTTGGGCGTTAATAATTCTTGGATAAAATAATTCTTGAACTTGTTTTATTGAATTCTTATATCATTGTCATCATCCTCATGTTTATATTTTTTTGAAGTCATCTCATGGCTTCAGAAGTGTAGATGGACTTGGTATGATTATGACCGAGACTATTCGATTGTAATCATGACCGTAATGTTACAAATGATGTGATAAAAAATCCTCAATTAGTAGTAGTGCATTGATGGACAGATTGTTGGCATGATCATGACCATTAATGAATACACAAATATTCTTGGCCCGTGGTGCATGAATAATTGTGGTCGTGATACTAAAGAATATCCTCGCCGTAGTGCGAGGGTGATTCGATGATGTGGAATATTTATTAAAGTCGAGTCTCAAATATAACAATGATGAAAAACCTTTTAAAACCTAAAAGATAGTAGACTTTATTTTCTACTTGACTCTTTTAATGGATTAGATATTCATTGCAGCTTAAACCTGGTTTATTTATTGTATTTTATCGGTTTAACATTATCAAGACTATTGATAATTTATTACGCATTATCTTAGTCATAATATTTCTTCTTGGGCTAGTTGAGCTCACCCTTTCTTTCACTTTTTCTCTTCGAAATGATAATATAGGCGGGGACGAGTCGGGAAAGCGAGTGATGGTCCTGAAGATATCATTAGTAGTCCTCACTATTCGTAAAATAGTGTGATAATAAGCAGAATGAGGACTTTTGTTTGAGTTTGTATAATATCTAGTAGACGATATTTGTATTTAAACTCACGCTTTATGTCGTATTGTACACGACAGTTATGTTAATAAGTTGTATTTAAATTCTGTACCATGTAAGTGGCGACTCAAGATGGGTGATGTATACCTAATTTTGGGGGCGTCACACTTACCACTCGGGATAGAACAAATATATAAGGACCAAGATATAAGGATCAATAGTGACCATTGATTTACCATCCTGGTAAAATCAATATAGGATCATAAGGACCTTTATGGGCTGCCATCGAATGGCCAACGAGTCCTACCATACCTCCTTACACCATTGTGACCTTAGGACAAATAGGACCAGGATCAATAGTGACCATTGATTTACCACCCTAGTAAAATCAATATAGGATCATAAGGACCTTCATGGTCGCCATCGAATGGCCAATGAGTCCTACCATACCTCCTTACACCATTGTGACCTTAGACAACAGACCGGGATCAATAGTGACCATTGATTTACCACCCTAGTAAAATCAATATAGGATCATAAGGACCTTCATGGGCTGCCATAGAATGGCCAGCGAGTCCTACCATACCTCCTTACACCATTGTGACCTTAGGACAAATAGGATCAGGATCAATTAGGAAAAAGTGACTTTTTATTGATAATGAACACTCGTGTCTGATTCTTCCCAAGAAATCCCGACTTAATCTTTATTGAAAATATTTTCAAGCTCTGCCAAAGACGCCAAGTATTCTTGATCTCGAAACCATCTAGTGCCTTTTAACCGATAAGTACTGCTTTGGTACTTGATCACTTCATCTGACCCTTCCCAATTCGGCATTAGCTTTCCCCGTGTTTTGAGGCGTAGAGGCTTTGGCTTCTCTATGATTTAAGTCTCCTACTTGAATCTACGAAGTTTGACCCCTTTGTTGTAATGTTTGGCCACCCTTCACGACGATAAGCGGCCAATTTGAGCAAAGCTTCCTCTCCGACTTCTTCTAGCGAGTCCAGTTTAGCTTTCATCCTTCGTCATTATATAGATCTCTTTGAATCGACTAACTTGAAGACTTGAGATCCGATTTATTTGGGACTAAGGCATCGCACCATAGGCCAATCGAAAGGGTGAATCTCTGTGGTGGTCCTCGGTGTAGTTCGGTAAGCCCACAAAGACGCTCAAAGCAATTCTTCCGCCATCTCCTTTAGCTTCATCCACCTGCGCTTGATTCCGCTTCAAAGAATCGTCACCCTGTTAGTCACCTCGACTTGCCCATTCGACTGTGGATGAGCCACAGAAGTCTTCTTGTGTTGAATCTCCAGATCCTTTAAAAATCCTTCAAATTTTGAACCCACGAACTGACGTCCGTTGTCCGATATCAACACCCTAGGGATCCCGAAGCGAAATACCACAGACTCTTTTATGAACTTCAGGCACTCTTGTTCCGTTATTGGCGATCAAGTGGTTTCGCCTCTACCCACTTAGTCATATATAATCGATAAGAACTATGATAAAGTCGACCGACCTTTAGCTTTAGGCAATCGGTCCCAATATATCCACCCCTGAGGCGAGGGAAGGGTATAGGAGATAAAATTGAATATAGCTCTTCCGGTGGGATGATGGGGATCTCACTATCGAAATGGCATTTTCACATTTCTTGACATATTCAGAAACTTCTTTGAAAATTGTAGGCCAATAGTATCCTTGTCGAAGTACTTTATGAGCCAAAGACTTGGCGACCATATGATCACCGCAAAATACCTTCGTGAACCTCCCAAAGAGCATACTCGACCTCGGACGAACCAAACATTTCAACAATGGTGAGGAAAATGCCAATCGATAGAGATCCCCATCAATAAGACTAAAATTGGCACTCTTGTACTTAATCTTCTTTGCCAGTATTTGATCCGAAGGAAGGACGCCATCTGCCAAATACTCGATGTAGGGGGTCATCCAGCAGCTAGATCGCTCGATACACATCACCGCTTCAGTTTGAACACTTGGTCAGCCGAAAAACTTCCAAATATACCGATCCATGGAAAACATCTGCATCTGTAGTGGCCAGCTTCGACAATGCATCGGCAATAGAATTGTCGTTATGCTCTATGCTCTGAAACTCATACGAAGCGAAATATTGAAGTCGGTCTCTTAATTCTGCCAGATATTTGATCATCCGGTCCCACGAAGCTTCATAATCTCCCGACAAATCGTTTAACGACCAATTGAGAGTCACTATAGATAATCAATCGCTTTGAACTTTGAGACTCTTTGCCAATCGGATACTGCTAACACCGCTTCAGTACTTTCTTCCGTTATTAGTTGCTTTAAACCCAACTCGATGGCTTTCTTGAACCTCAATCCCTCCTGACTTGTTAAAATAATTCTCGCTCCACTAATACCATCGTAGAGATCCATCTCGCATACAATGTCCAAGCCTTCCGACCTCGTTGAAGAAGCTGCAATCGCCTCGATCAGACGATTCTACCTCTCCGCAACTCAAGATCTGCTTGGTGAATGAACATTCCACCATAAAATCGGCCAAGGCTTGACCTTTGATGGCGCTTCGGGATGGTACTCGATAAAAATTGGGACAACTCCATAGTCCACGCCATTAGTCTCGCTGAGACCTCCAGGCTTGCCCATCACTTTCTTCAATGGGTCGATCCGTGTGACGACCAGAGTCGACCTTGAAAATATGGCGGTCAAGCTTTCTACTAGCAATTATTAAAACAAAGGCAAATTTCAATATTCGGATACTGTTTTGACATCTCGTAGGGCGTGGCTGACATAATAGACCGGATGCTGCTTCCCACTGATCTCCCGAACCAACACTGCTCCAACCGCCAATGAACTTGCTGCAAGGTATAAATATAAGGTCTCTGCTGGGGCAGGCTTTACCAACAAAGGAGTAGAAGACAAATATGTCTTTATGCCTTGGAAGGCTTCTTCACACTCCGAAGTCCACTGGAACGTCTTCGCATTCTTCGACCCCTTCAATGTGTCAAAGAAAGGAAGGCATCTCTCCGCATATTTGGCGACGAACCTCCTCAAAGCCGCAATCCTACCAGTCAGACGTTGGACGTCTTTGAATGACTGAGGAGTCTTCATATCAAGAATGGCCTGGATCTTCTCCGGATTGGCCTCGATGCCCCTCTGACTGACCAGATAACCCAGAAACTTTCCTGCACCAAGGCCGAAAGTACATTTGGCCGGATTGAGTCTCAATTGACGATAACGGATAGTCTGAAAGCATTCCTTCAGGTCGTCCAAATGCTTCTGAATCTGCATACTCTTCACGATCATGTCATCTACATAAACCTTCATGTTCCTCCCCAGTTGCCTGTCGAAAATGAAGTTCATCATTCTTTGGTAGGTAGCTCCAGCATTTATAAGGCCAAAAGTCATGCATTTATAGGCGTACACCGAACAGTGTGTAATGAACGCTGTCTTTGGAATGTCCTCTTTGCATATGGATATTTGATGATAACCTGAAAAAACATCCATAAAGCTTAGTAATGCATACCCCGAAGTGGCATCGATGAACTGATCGATATGGGGCAGAGGATAAAAGTCTTTCGGACAAGCTTTATTGAGATCGGTGTAGTCGATGCAAACCCGCCATTTTCCATTCTGCTTCTGCACCAACACTACATTTGCTATCCATTCTGGGTAATCAATTTCGTAGATGAAGTCAGCAGCTAGCAGCTTTGCAACCTCTTCATCAATGATCTTCTGCCGCTCTGGTGCAAAGATCCGCCTCTTCTGACGAACTGGCTTCTTCGAAGGATCTATCTCCAATTTATGCTCAGCAACCTTTCGGCTAACTCCCGGCATGTCTTGTGGCTCCCATGCAAAAATATCCACATAGTAGCGTAAGAGTTCCATAAGGTTCGTCCGAAGAGGTTCTGGTCCAATCCTCACTGTCTTGTCCGGCTTTCCGATGACCAACTCAATCTCCTCCGTCCCCCCTGGAGGGATCACCAACGGTTCTGAGCTGCTCTCAGTGAAGGGTTCGATCTCAATTGCCATTGTTTTTTTCTGTTTACTAACCCCCATTCCAGATGAAATAACAGCATTCCGATAATATCGTCTTGCTAGGGTCTAAGTCTCCCACCACCTCTCTTACTCCATGCGCCGTGGGAATTTGATTTTGAAATGTGGGATGGAAGTCACACTTGGAGAGTCACAACGTAGGCTCTTCCCAAAGATGGCGTTGTAAGCCAATCCACATGCACAACATAGAATTTGCAGACGTTATCTCTACTGCCGAGGGGTCGTCTTAAAGATAACCGGAGTTCAATAGTGCTCAAACTCTAACTGGTCGTTCTTAAAACCGTATAGAGGAGCCTCCCGTCTGACCTCCATTTTGTGCCCGTCAAGATGCATCCTCCGATAAGCATGGGCATACTGAGAATGTCCAATCAAGATCCATTGTCTATCATCATGCGTTTCACATCCACCGAGCCTACTTGTCTTTGGATCACCAAGGCCCCTTCATGCGGCTCGATGGGCTCCGAAGGATAATCAGATTCAGTAAATGATATGGCGGTTCACGGAATGGTCCATCAATCTTCGGGTAGCATCATCACGGATATGACCGAATCAAGATAAGCCCTTCTTCTTCTTCCTACCAACTTCCCTACTGACCCACCCGGTTATTACATCAACGACTTGCCTTGGCGGTAGTCTTCGAGCATTTTGGATGGGTGGTGCTTGAACCGTCTCGAATCAGTGCGGTGATAGTCTGCTAATCCTCAAGCGGTCCTTCTCGGCCACATATTGAATCAGCAAGCCGCCTCTAATCTTCTTCTCCACGAAATCCTTTAAATTGCAACACTCATTAGTGTCATGGCGGCTGACTTGATGATAACCACAATATTTACGAGGTTGCCTTGTCCCGTCCTATAATTATCACGAGGTGGCTCAAAGAAAGGTGGTTTCGATTTGCTCCAAAATTACCGACCTCTCTCACGTGTTCAATTGGGTGTAGACCTTATTAACCTTCAAGCGTAAAGCAATTGGACGATCGCTTGCTTTGCCGCCACGAGTTATTATACTTCTTCGAACTACCTTCTGACCCTTGATTATATCCCCACACTCTTCTCTGATCAACTTTGGTCTTGGGAACCTCTATCTCCTTTAATGGGCCCAAAGAAGGATTTTTCGGACTATTCATAGCCTCTTCTACGACAATATAGCCTTCTGCCTTGTCAAAGGCTTCTGCCAGGCTTTTCGGATGGTGAAACATCAACTTCTTCACCAACTTCTCCGACTTAACCAGATCTAGACCATTCTGGAACAAACCCACAGCTTGTAGATCATTAAGGTCGGACACCTGACCAACCGCTTCCCTAAACCTCTTTACATATTGGCCTAAAGATTCACTGGTGAACTGCCGGATCTGTGCTAAAGAACCTGTAGGCTTTCCCCTTCTTCGGTTGCTTCCAAAACGTGCATGGAACTTATCACAAAGCTCGGTCCAAGAGGAAATCGAATCCGATGGTAAAGTCCCCATCCACTGTCTTGCGTCTTTTCTCAGCGTCGTGACAAAAGTGTGACACTTGGCAGCATCAGTGAAGTCATAATAGTCCATCACCCGGTCGAGCCTTGACTATGGTCATAAGGATCTCCGGACCCATCATAGCTCTCCATACGAGGCAACTTTTTGGTGATATCGCCTTTCTCCTTGAGAATATCTGAGGAAAAAGGGATGCCTTCTTTCCCGGAGTGTCTTTCCTGTTGGACCTCGGCCAACCGCTTTCGGAGCTCTTTTCAACTCCTTTACCGTAAAATCAACACCTTCGTTGCGATGAGATCTCCTTCTCTGAGCGACGTTCGGCTTTGAGTGGATCGACCTCTTCCCAGCCGATCCCAATCGCCTCAATGGGACTTCTTGATCCGCTTCTCGACGTATAATTTCATCCTCGCGATGAGAATGGTTGTCTTTGGTACTCTCTTCTTTTGGTTTACAGCACGATCTCTCTCGACCGCTTCTTCGTTTATCATCATCATGCGATCACGGTGAACCAACGACCATCGCTTGCCTTCTTCTAGGTCGAGGAGTTCTGCTCTTCGATCTCCTCCTATCATGAGAACGATCTCTGACACATCGTGGAATGCTCCGGTTCCTTACCCTCTCGCCGGTATCTCCTTATGCCTACTCCGTCTCTCGGACTGAACATGGCTAGATGCTTCGTCCCTTAACTCAGCCACCCGAAGCATCTGTTCGGCTATATCTTCCCTTTGTTTTAACAGAACCTCCAAAGCCTTATCTGCTTCATCTGCCATCCTCGCCAATTTGGCAGCTCTGTCCTCTTGACCACTTCCACGATTAGTCCTGGTCGGTGAGCCTTCCGCCCGCCCTTGATCATGATCATGCTCCTTATCAGCATTGAAAACCAACTTCCGTCTGGCTCCACCATGGATCTTCGGACGAAGTTCTCCTGAGTTGTGTTTAGAGGCCGTGCTTTCGTGAGAACTTTTAGAAGGACCCAGACGATCCCTTACTGAAATACGAAGCGGTGATGAACTGACAGCCATCGCCTGTCCTTCTGGTGTACCATCCCTACTCCTCATCATCTTCCGAAGTAGGTTAAACAATTGTGATTGAAAATTTAAATAACACTAGAACTCCCCTCCTTCTAGCGCCAATGTTAACGCCAAGATCTTCTGCCACGTCCCAATCACGTAAGACGCCCTGATCCTGCACAATAAACACGATAAACACCACAAGCTTGACGGCTGTTCCGTCGGGGGATAGCTCAGGCGTGAGAGTCAGTAAACGTGTTCACAAGGTTAACAAAATGGAGGATGTAATACCTAGTGTCTTGAGCCAGATGATAATAATTCTTGAGTGTATATATGATTATGAATGATAAAATGTGTGTACATACCTCATTGTGAAGACTTCCTTGCTAAGATATACTCTCCTTGCCTGGAAAACCGTGTCACCCACTACTACCTGACACACCCCCTTGATCTGATGGGTTCTACCGACTGCATATAGTTTATCCACTGCTTTTGGTCACTGTTTCTACCGCCGGCCGGTTATAATCCCATCCACATTAATGCATGGCAGGTTCTCTAGTCAACCGTCATGCTTTTTCATCATTACAAGTCAAAATAATAGATATTAAAATGTCCAAAGGATCGATCCAATCGAATCAATCTTGGCCTTATAAGTCAAAATGGAAATAATAAGATAAGCTGAAACATGAACGACTTTTTCATTGAATAATAAAGGCCCAATAGATTAATTAAATGAGTAAGTTCTCGTCTACCCTACTAAATAAGAGAAAATATCATGACCCAACAAATAGATTCTTTGTATCAAATTATGTTCCCAACACAGTGAAATAATTGCCAAAAAAAGAAGTATAAAGTTACATATGGGCATGAGATGGCAAATATTAGGCGAGACCCACCCATTCTACATGACAAACAAAATTACAATTTGAAAGGATTTACAATGGAAGGTCATCAGATAGTCTCCAATATCATATTCATTATCAAGATGGACATGAATAACTAAACATCTATGGAGTTCAATAGATGTCATTATAAATTTCAGCAAAGATAATTAGATAGAAGACTTCAAACCCAGTTCAGATTGCTTCAATCATTTCCACCTATAAGAACTTCCAAGTAGTTAGGGAATGAACTGGTGTTCCCTTCCAACCAATAATTAGACCTTTTCCATCCCTATCAAGTGTGCAAGAGCTCCCACAAGCAAAGTTCTTCAGCACCAAACTTGCATGATACAATGAGGACATACTCAGTTCTTTCTCTACCATCCCAAAACGTGCAAAAAATGCCTTCCACACACTGATATTCACGTGTCGTATTGTCCTTTCTTCTCCTTCAGTCGCCACAATAGTCTTTATGCACTGATTAAAGTACATCGACTCTGAAATCAATCTGTTTGGATTCTCACGGTCCATACAATCTTCTACAGCATCAAAAAAAGCACCAAAGAAAAAAAGAGCTTCAATAAAACGGTTCACAAAAACTCGCGAATTATGGTTCGCCTCAACTTCAGTGATTACCATTACACAAGGATTAATGTTTCTGATAACTCCCATCAGACACTCCAGCCGACTTGGCCATGCAAGCAGAGTGCACAATAAATATGATGAGATTACAGCAACTGATTCCTCAGCGTCTAGCATAAAAAGGTTTTCATTGAGATCTAGTATGTCTGCCACCATAACCACATGGAAAGAGAATGATATGTCCATGGACTGTGCAAAACTCATTAACCGCTTACCTGTCTCCTCAATTTTTTGTGGTGATTTAGTTCCAATAGCAGTTACCTTTAAATGCTCGAGGGGACTTTGGCACCTAGTGGCAAGAGCTTGCATCAATATTGTACACTGCATCCCACTCCTGATCTCGAGCTCAATTATATGGACCCTTTTTGCCTCTGCTACATTTTCTACAATGGCTTGCACTCCAGTGAATTGGCTAACTTGAGAGAAGGGTACCTCTTTGTGAAATGAAATGATAGTGGGGGTTGGGCTCATCATTGCTTCTTTGACATCAAACGACTGCTTCTTTCCCAAACCCTTTGATGGGATTCTTTCTGTTTCTTGATTAATCTTCTCACGAAGAGCTTTAGAAAAGTAATACACTAATCTTTGAACAGGATTTCCTTTAGTGGAAGACAACTCGTCACACAGGTTAAGGAGCTTGCTTGCACGGTCAAACTGTTGCTGGTCCACTTTCTCAGCAGAAATGAGAAGAAACTGGACAAGCTCAATGTCTTTAGTCTCCTCATATACGAGGCCAGAGAATGAACTGGAAAATGGATGGCTAAGCAAGGAAAGATCATCAACCCTTTGGGAACAGGACCGAATGAACTTTTCTCCGCCCAACCGCAGGATTTCATCAGTTGATAATTTTCGTCCTCTCACCTTTGCTTGTGATGCATTTTCCTTTTCACTATGTAACTGAATTAACCTGCTTCCACAGCTCTTAAGAATCTCAAGCGATGATGCTAAAGGAAATGCACATGTACTTTCATTGGGGGGTTCAGTATGGTCAGGAGATTCATACTGAATACACTCAAGCTTTTCTACTTCCTGACATAATTGAAGAGGTGAAGAGACAATATCAAAAGACAAGTCATCTAAACCTTTAAACTTTAAAAACAACTCTACTTGCTTTTCTTGTTGAGTTTTAGACAAAAGGAGCTCTTCCTCAGCTTTGTGATCCTCATACTCGAGATAGGAATTAAATGAATTGATATCCTTACACATTCCCCAACCATTTACTTGATATACCCTGTAACCTCCTTCCCCACTCTGAAAATCGTTAGAAGGACAGAACTTAACTGGAAATCCATTAAAATCCAATTGCTCCAAATGGAATATTTCACTCATCGTTGAAATTGAACCTTTTACAACATATAACACCTCAATCCTAAAGGTCTATTTAACTAAACCAAAGCCTACAAGCTTCCATGTATATGTAGGTATTCAAACATCACAAATATAGTACAATAAATTTTTTCTTTCATATGACCATTTCCCAACATATAATAAACTAAATTGACATATTCCAACAGTAAAGACCAATAATACACGTTGACTTGGATGTGCTCGACAGTATCGCTCAGCCTGCACCTTGGCAAATTCAGATTTGATGGTCTGAGTGTCATTTGGACTTAGATATGTCAAGTAGTTTTCTGTTATATATAAACGTTAGAATACAAACTATGTTCAAACACCAAAGTCAGGTTACAAATTCTGCAGAAATTCACAAATGAAAACGACCAAAGAAACTCAGCCACCAAAAGTAGAAAATATGCTTTGTTTGGTTTATAAGGAAATATAGAAAGGATAAAGGTATGGATATCGATCCCAAGACACTAATTTTACTTGACTTTTACATCTAGGCAAACAAACAAAAGGTATGTCATACAATGCATGAGAAATTACTGTTCCGGTCAATACAAGAGAGATATCATGTAACTGTTGGGTGCGATATTTCACTCTTTAGTAGAAGTAAGTTAAATTCACTTGTTTAATTAATCTATTGAGCCCATCATTATTGAACCTTAAAAGTCACCTGCTTAATCACCATATATTACTTATTTAACCTTATAAGACCAAGATTGGTTCATTGGACTAACCCATTAGATCATTTAATATCTATTACTTTGACTCAGAATGATGAAAAAGCATGATGGTTGATCGCTATTATCGCCATGCATTAATGTGGATGGGATCCGTGTGACTACGGCCAGATGAAAAACAGAGGTCGGTAAGTAGTGAACTGCAGACACACCCTTGAACCATCCATCGATCACTTGGTCAGTGTCGGTAGTGGGTGTACGCAGAAAACCAAGCAGAAGAGTATAACCTATCAACCAAGTCTTCACAAATGCAGTGCGCTCTCACACGTTCACATTCATATTCACATATACACACAACCGAGAGTTATTATCTTCTTAAGACACTCAGACATTACATCCTCCATTGTTAACCTCAGAACACGATATCGACTTCTCACGCCGAAGCTATCCCCGGGCCGGTAGTCAAGCTTGTGGTGTTTATCGTGTTTACTCGTGCGCAGATCGTATGCGTTTTACGTGATTGGGACGCTTGAGTAGATCTCGGCGTTAACATTGGCGCTAAAAGGAGGGTCGAGTTCTAGTGTCTCGAGTATTTTCAATCACGCATCGTGGTTTGTTTCTACGTCGATATTCATGGTGAAGAGTAGAACACCTACACTCGAAGGCGTGGATGATGGTCACGGTGAATCGACACCACGAGTGTTCCGCGAAAGATCGTTTGGGACCTCTAATAAGTGTTCACGCCAAAGACAACGTCCAAACGCTTCACTGATGATTCTCGGTACAAGGCGAAGCGGCGCAAGCTAAGCGTAAGCTAGTTTTCACAACAGAGAGAAGAGTCCGCCATGGTCTGAACGAGTAGAAGGCACCTCGCCCGTAACTCAATACCGAGATGACCAAGACGCAAAGGCCTCCTGATTGGCTAAGATGGCAGATGAAGCAGATAAAACTATGGAAGTACTTATGAAGCAGCGACAGGATATAGCTGAGCAGATGGCTCGAATGGCAGAGTTGAGGGACGAATAGTTCAGTTATGTTCTGTCCGAAGAGCGAGGGCATCGGAGTGGGAAAGAACCTGCTCATTCAGGACGAGAGTATCGGGGCCAAACTCGAGAAAGAAGAAGATCCCGAAGCCCTACTCCTCAAAAATCGAAGAGGGCATATCACACTGTCGATTCTAAAGAACAGGGTCGAAGCGAACGAAGAGATCGATCCAGAGATCGCACTCCTGAGAGTACAAAGAAGGCACTTGTTGTTGCAAGCATTCTCACCATAAGCGCTTGAAGTTCGAGAGACGGTATATCTAAAGGTCATACTCTCGAGAGTCCACTGAGGGTACACCACCCTGTGAACGCTCGTCATCGGAAAAGTCCCTCTAAAGTTGAAGGTTCTGCTGTAAGAAACCAGTCCGCTCAGAAGAAGAAGGAGTCACCGGAAAAAGAAGCGTCATCTCAACTAGAAGGTGTGGAGTATTCTGGTTAAAGAATTAAAGGAACTTCTAAGCGAACAATAAGTACAAAAACGAAAGATACTTCAGGAAAGAAGGCATCCCCTTTTTCCGCGGAGATTCTAAAAGAGAAAGCTGACCCCACCAAGAAGTTGCCCCACATTGAAAGTTATGATGGATCGGGGGATCCCTACGACCACAGTCAGGCATTCGACCGACTGATGGATTATTATGACTTTAGCGATGTTGCTAAGTGTCATACTTTTGTCACAACGCCGTAAAAAGGATGTCCGATAGCGGGGATGGGGACTTTGCCCTCGGATTCAATTTCATCTTGGGCGATATATGCGCAGAAATTTCATGCTCGCCGGGAGCAACAAAAGAAGGGAAAACCAACCGTTCGTTGGCTCAGTTCGACAAAGATTCAAATGAGTCTTTGGGCCAAAATGTGAAGCGGTTCCATGAAGCAGTCGGCCAAGTGATAGACTTGAACGATCTACAAGCTATTGGACTGTTTCAGAATGGGTTAGATTTGGTTAAATCAGAGAAGTTGGTAAAGAAGTTAATGTTTCACCACCCGAAGAGTCTCGTTGAAGCCTTCGACAAAGTCAAGGCTATATCGTGGTAGAGGAAGCCATGAAACGACCTCAAACGCCCTTCTTCGAGGCCAAGAAAGGAGATGACGGGACAAAATCGATGGGGACCGTAAGAAGAATGAAGGGAATAAAGACCGCCATGAAGGCGGGTCCAAGAGATACAACAATTGGAGACAGGGTGGAGGACGTTCGTTCGCCCCACCCGTAGAGAGTGAATAGGGCGTACACGGCACTCAACACACGAGCATGTGGTCATTATCTTGGATCAGATTAAGAATCAACCTATCTTCGAGCCACCTCGAGATAACATTAAGTCTGGAAAAGGGAATTCTCGTAAGTATTGTGATTATCATCAAGCTTCGGGTCACGATACGAACGACTGTGCTAGTTTGAAAGATTTCATTGAAAGAAAGGTATAAGGTGGGGCTTTAGTTCAGTATGTGGCTGTGAGACCCCAGATTTTATCAATAAAGATTTAAATTTAGTCGAAATAATTTTTAATATTATAGTGTGAATTTGAGATAATATTATAGTTGTGGGTAGTATTTATAAATTTTGCAAAATATGCAAGTGGTTATATTATATTCGATTGGTCTGGGAATATTCGGTTTAGCAGGAATATTCGCATAACTACTCAATCATTGGTGGACCCTATTAATGTAATTATTGTTTCTGATTGAGAAAACGACAAAAATATTTTATTGAAATAACTACGGAAGTTTTACCGTGGTTACCGCTTGAACTACCTTCAGTAGTAAAAGTACAAAGAATACGTGTGGTTGCATAAGTAGCACACCAGTATTGATTATCGATGCTTATGTGAGAAGTCACTCGGTTTGATTCCATTATCATTACGATTAATAATATGAATTATTATAATGATAATGACGTTTTGTTTTATTCAGTATTATTAACGTAATAAAACAGTAAAACATCTTTTATATAAAATAGAATACTTTATTAAAGTTATTCTATAAATAGAATATATTATATTTTATTATGCATAGTGTTGCATAGTATTTTGCATAGTATTGTATAAAGGTTTGCATAGTAAAATGTTTTTATATAAATAGAATATATTATATTTTATTTAAAAGATTTTTCTTTAAATATGGACCGTCAGATTAAAGTAAATCAATCTGACCGCTCATGGATTAGTTACTATGCATTCCATTTTCCTATAAATAAAGCTCATTCCTTCATTATTTTCTTACTTAATTCATTGAAACTCTAGAGAGAGAAATTATAGAGAGAAGCTATGAGAGAAAATTATAGAAAGAAGAAGAGTATTCTGCTACTTCACTACTTCTATATTCAGCCTTTTTACTACTAGTAAGGGTGTTATTCTTTCTTCTTGAAGAGAACTTCATTATTCCATTCATTATTATTCTGTTGGAATAACCTGTAAAAGTGGCATACCCTATACATAACCTGTATACGCGGCATACCCTATACTTGGTGAAATCCTTATGTTATTTCATTGCTTATTATTCTGTTGGAATAACCTGTATACGCCCTATACTTGGTGACATTCTTCTATTATTCTCATGAACATCCATGCATGTGTTTTACACCTTTACCGGTTCCGCTTTTTATTATTCTCGCTGGAACATCCATGCATGTGTTTTACACCTGACCGGTTCCGCTCTTTATCATTCTCGGAATATCCTATCTCGTGTGTTTTTACACCGGATCCGTTCCATCTTTATTATTCTGTTGGAACATCCTCAGCTTGGTGTGAATTTCACCCCGACCGGTTCCGTTATTATTATTCTGCTGGAATAACTCTTTTGTCATGCAAGTACCGCATGCATGGTGATTTCTTTTGTTATTCCATTCTTTATTATACCCAAATGGTTAAAACTTTGACTTCTATACTCCTTGAAATTAGTAGAATATCCTTGATATTTGCGTTTCATCCAAAGATCTTTTCATGAAAATATTCTTCCGATCATTCTTGAATTTTACTCTACGAAACAAAGATTATCGTGTTGACAATTTGGACGTTAATAATTCATGGATTAAATAATTCTTGAACTTGTTTTATTGAATTATTATGTCATTGTCATCATCCTCATGTTATATTATGTTATCTTTGCTTACGTGCATAGATGAACTTAGTATGATTATGACCGGGGATCATTCGGTTTAATCACGACTTGATATAAATGATGTGACAAAAGTCCTCAAATGGCTCAGAATGCGATGATGGATAGTTTTTGGTATGATTGTGACCAGGGGTGATTCGGTATAGTCATGACCATTGATAATTTGATGAAAATCCTCGGCCGTGGTACGGGATGATTAGATGTGGTGGTTTATTTATTAAAATTTGTCTCGGCCGATAAAAATTGATGAAAACTTTTAAAACCTAAAAGATAGTAGACTTTATTCTCTACTTGACTCTTTTAATGGGTTGCTTATTCCGCCGCAGCTTAAACCGGTTTATCTATTGTATTTTATCGGTTTAACATCATGTTGAAGGCTAATGATAATTTATTCTCGCATTATCTTAGTCATAATATTTCTTCTTGGGCTAGTTGAGCTCACCTTTTCTTTCACCGTTCTCTTCAGAAAATGAGAACATAGCCGGGATGAGTCGGGGAACGAAGTAATGGTCCGTGAGGATAAGATTAGTAGTCCTCACTATTCTGTGAAATAGTGTGATAATAGTCATGTAATGAGGACTCCTTTTGAGTTTGTATAATATCTAGTAGACAAAATTTGTATTCAAACTCACGCTTTATGTCGATTGTACCCACCGTTATATTAGTAAGTTGTATTTGAATTTATGTACCATATAAGTGGCGACCCAAGATGGGTGACGATACCTAATTTTGGGGCGTTATAGGTTGGTATCGAGCCATAAGTGTGAAGAGCCCCAGCCTCTCGCCGGTGACTTCGTTGATGGGGAATGCACCGCCGCGACTCTCCGTAGGGACGCCGTCTTTTCGGTGGCAAGTCGATAGGTACCAATGTGAGGTCTTGACACAAGTTGGTGTCCAGAGTCACAACATTGGTATCGAGCTTAGGATATGATCCTCAGGCTAAGACGTGAGACTAGAACTAGGAGGGAGAGATAGGAATTCCTTCGCTAGTATGACCTACCTAAGTTTATTTGGTATTTAATTGGTCGGTCACGAGTATAGGATAATATGTGATATGTTAATTAACCCTTGTTTTGTGACAAGTGTTTGAGAATGACATCCTAAAATGCCGAGATAAGCAATGAAGCACATGAGAGTGTTGATTCATTTCAAACAAAAGGTAACGACCAAACAACACGATAATAATCATATTGGTGGCAACGGCTATCGTAACAATGATAACCATCGTGGGGAAATTATCATGCTAAGAATGGTAACCACTTGATGGGTAATCATGGCAAAGATAATAAAGTGGAAATTACAAGAAGAGAAGGTCATTTAGCTCAATTTTGTTGTGCACCAAAGTCAAGTCTAGCTTTGGGACGGTGGCACCAAAGGTGGATATGGACAAAACAAAGTCGTTGGTTTTAGGAAGTGCATTTTTATGACTTCTCAAAAGCGAGTAAACCGAACGGTTAAGCACGGTTAGTTAATTATAAATTCTTGCGAAGTCTATACCGTGTTAGATATCGCCTTCTACCCACTTTTTATTTCACCTAGTTGTGTTCAACATTTAAATTTGATTCAAGAAGTTAGACTTTGACTTATTAGTTGAAACTTCGTTAGTAGGAGCCTTCGTTACCTCTACTATTTTTAAATCTTGTTTGGTTCAAATAAACATTTTCACTAAGACTGTCGATCTTATCTTTTTAAAAATATTTGCCTTTGATGGGATTTTAGGAATCAATTGGTTAACTACTCATCATGCTTTTTCTAAGGTTGTTAGCTTTCATATTCCTAACCAACCTGTTATACGAATTCAAAGTAACCAAACCCTAAAGTTAATCACTGTTATATCAAGCCCTAAGTAAAGAGCCCTGAACCTTTCGTTGTCGACTTCCTTGTGTGAAATGCACCGAAGCCAGACTTTCTGTAGGCGACATCGTGAATGAAGATGGCAAGTTTATAGGTATCATTGTGAGGTGCTATCTAGGTTAAGGGATAAAAGTCACAGTTGGTATCAATGTGACGTACTATCCAAGTCTTGGATGAGAGTCACAGTTTTGAATGATATTTCTATTATTAATAAATTTCCTGGCGTATTCTTGAAGACTTCCTAGCCTACCCTAGAACGTGAAATCGAATTTTGTATTGACCCCAGTACAAAAACCCATTTCTTAAACCCTCAAATATTTCTTCAACTAAAATGAACAGTTTACGTGGTTTATGATGAAAGTCATAATAAAAGCATAGGACTGATGAAAATCATGGGTATATGAAGTATTAGTAAGTTTTATGATGAGTTATGTTGGTTAGTATGTGAAAACATGAAAGTTTCTTAGAAATCACAAAGAGTTGAAAATCAGATTTTGGTGAAAAACGTAACATGAAATTCAATTGACCATATCTCTTATTATATTTTGAATTTTTGAGTATGGTCAAGTCCTAGAGTTAGATCTATGAGTTACCTAACTAATCCAAGTGGAATTACTGGAAAAGGTGTTGTAGATTTTTGTGTGGACTGATTTTAGCAAAGGAGGCCAAAGCTGTAAATTTCGAAAATGCTACTGCCCAGAAACTTTAAGGGACTGTTTTGGCCACTTAAATTATGAGAAAAATTCTGGGTTTTTGGGACATGAAGGTATATGGTATAAAGTACCTCCTGTCCAAAAATGAGCTCATTCTGACTTAAAATGAACAAGTTATGACTATTTCAATATTTAGGTTTTTCCGACGAAAAACGCTATAACCGGAGTTCTATAACTCCGATGACCATGAAATTTAAACTAGAAGCTCACGTTAACATGTGTAAGGTCTTGCCAAGATTTGGGAAATTTTGGAGTTAAACTTGAGGTAGCTAATTTCTTAAGGAATTAATTAGAAATTGATTTTTGAAAAATAGTAAATGAATTTTAAAAATTCCGAGAAAAATATATTTTCATTATGGGACTATATTATGCTAAATCCCAGAAAAGAAATATTTTTGGGACTAATTTGGTATTTTTCATGAAAATAGTTTAGTTATGAACATATGAGTTAAATATGTTATGTGAAGTAACAAAGTTGAAAATAGGATTTTATGGCTAGAGAATCCTATATAGAGTATATGCATATTTTTGATGAGGGATTTAATAATTGGTGATGATATTTTATGAGTGTGGCATTTTTGAATGATTAAATGCATTATATGGTAAAGCGTAAACAATTGAGATAAATTATTTATAAATTTAAGAAGTGATTAAAATATTGTTATAATATTAATGATATTAGATTATTAAGTGATTGATAACATGGGGATATTCTTGAATCCTGGATAAATTATATTATAAATGTTTAATATTTATCCTTTATCTCATTTGATTGATTCTTTATATCATTATCCTCATGTTTATATTATGTTGAAAGTCATCTCGTGGAACATAGTGCATAGATGGACTTGGTATGATTATGACCAGGGATTGTTCGGTATAATCATAACCGTAATTAAAAACACAATTATCTTTGGCCGTAGTGCATGGATAATTTGTGGTCGTGATACTAATGAATACACAATTATCTTTGGTCGTAGTGCATGGATAATTTGTGGTCGTGATACTAATGAATACACAATTATCTTTGGCCGTAGTGCATGGATAATTTGTGGTCGTGATACTAATGAATACACAATTATCTTTGGTCGTAGTGCATGGATAATTTGTGGTCGTGATACTAATGAATACACGATTATCTTTGGCCGTAGTGCATGGATAATTTGTGGTCGTGATACTAATGAATACACGATTATCTTTGGTCGTAGTGCATGGATAATTTGTGGTCGTGATACTAATGAATACACAATTATCTTTGGTCAGTAGTGCATGGATAATTTGTGGTCGTGATATAATGAATACACAATTATCTTTGGTCGTAGTGCATGGATAATTTGTGGTCGTAATACTTAATGAATACACAATTATCTTTGGTAGTAGTGCATGGATAATTTGTGGTCGTGATATTAATGAATACACAATTATCTTTGGTAGTAGTGCATGGATAATTTGTGGTCGTGATACTAATGAATACACGATTATCTTTGGTAGTAGTGCATGGATAATTCGTGGTCGTGATACTAATGAATATCCTCGGCTCAGTAGTGCGGGGATGATTCGATGATATGGATTAATTATCGAAATGAGTCTCAAAGAATGAAATATTAATTCATGGATGTGGTAAAAGTCATCTTTGGTCAGTAGTGCATTGATAGACTTGGTATGGTTATGACCACGGTATTCTTGTATAATCATGACCAGTCAATTGAAAACACGAATATTCTTAGCCAAGAGAGTGCATGGATAATTCATGGTTGTGATACTATTGTCGAGTCTTAGTATTATTGGTTTTACGAGCTTATATATCTTTGGCTCAGAGTGCAAAGAAGAATTGTTAATGAATATCTTTGCCGGATTGCAAAGATGAACTTAATATTTTCAACGATAAAAGGTATTCAAGGTATCCTCACCTCTTTATCATACCAGTATCGCATTCTAATTTCGAGGGCTAAATTCCATAAGGAGGGAGATTGTGAGACCCCTGATTTTATCAATAAAGATTTAAATTTAGTCGAAATAATTTTAATATTATAGTGTGAATTTGAGATAATATTATAGTTGTGGTAAGTAGTATTTATAAATTTTGTAAAGTATGCAAGTGGTTATATTATATTCGATTGGTCAGGGGAATATTCTTGTTTAGCAGGAATATTCGTATAACTACTCAATCATTGGTGGACCCTATTAATGTAATTATTGGTTTGATTGAGAAAACGACAAAAATATTTTATTGAAATAACGGCGGAAGTTTTACCGTGGTTACCGTTGAACTACCTTTTAGTAGTAAAAGTAAAGAATAATCATGTGGTTGCATAAGTAGCACACGGTATTGATTATTGATGCTTATGTGAGAAGTCACTCGGTTTGATTCCATTATTGCCGATTAATAATATGAATTATTATAATGATAATGACGTTTTGTTTTATTCAGTATTATTAACGTAATAAAATGAAAACATCTTTTTTATATAAAATAGAATACTTTATTAAAGTTATTCTATAAATAGAATATATTATATTTTATTATGCGATAGTGTTGCATAGTGTTTTGCATAGTATTTTGCATAGTATTGTATAGTGTTTGCATAGTAAAATGTTTTTATATAAATAGAATATATTATATTTTATTTAAAAGATTTTTCTTTAAATATGGACCGTCCGATTAAAGTAAATCAATCTGGACCGCTCATGGATTAGTTACTATGCATTCCATTTTCCTATAAATAGAAGCTCATTCCTTCATTATTTTCTTACGAATTCATTGAAACTCTGTAGAGAGAAATTATAGAGAGAAGCTATAGAGAAAATTATAGAAAGAGAAGAGTATTCTCGCTACTTCACTACTTCTATATTCAGCTTCTTTTTACGGTAGGGTGTTATTCTTTCTTCTTGAAGAGAACTTCATTATTCCATTCATTATTATTCTTGTTGAATAACTCCGTAAAAGTGGCATACCCTATACATAACTTTGATACGCTGTGATACCCTATACTTGGTGAAATCCTTATGTTATTCCATTGCTTATTATTCTCGCTGGAATAACTCAGATACGCTGCTTTTACCCTATACTTGGTGACATTCTTCTATTATTCTCATTGGAACATCCTCATGCATGTGTTTTACACCCACACCGGGTTCCGCTTTTATTATTCTCGCGTGGAACATCCTCGCTCATGTGTTTTACACCGGACTCGGTTCCGCTCTTTATCATTCTCGTTGAATATCCTATCTGTGTGTTTTACACCGGATCTGTTCCATCTTTATTATTCTCGTTGGAACATCCCGCTTGCAATGAATTTCACCGACCGGTTCCGTTATTATTATTCTCGTTGAATAACTCGCCCATGCAATCACCGCATGCACGGTGATTTCTTTTGTTATTCCATTCTTTATTATACCCAGTTGGTTAAAACTTTGACTTCTATACTCCTTGAAATTAGTAGAATATCCTCGATATTTGCGCTTTCATCCAAAGATCTTTTCATGAAAATATTCTTCCGATCATTCTTGAATTTTACTCTACTAAACAAGATCATGTCGACAATTTGGGCGTTAATAATTCATGGATTAAATAATTCTTGAACTTGTTTTATTGAATTATTATGTCATTGTCATCATCCTCATGTTATATTATGTTATCTTTGGGCTTACGTGCATAGATGAACTTAGTATGATTATGACCAGTGGATCATTCGGTTTAATCACGACTTGATATAAATGATGTGACAAAAGTCCTCGAAGGGCACTCTGTAATGCGTTGATGGATAGTTTTTGTATGATTGTGACCGGGGGGTGATTCGGTATAGTCATGACCATTGATAATTTGATGAAAATCCTTGACCGTAGTACGTGGATGATTAGATGTGGTGGTTTATTTATTAAGTCGAGTCTCAAAGAATAAAAATTGATGAAAACTTTTAAAACCTAAAAGATAGTAGACTTTATTCTCTACTTGACTCTTTTAATGGGTTCTTATTCCGCTACGCAGCTTAAACCGGTTGTCTATTGTATTTTATCGCTTTAACATCACTGAAGGCTAATGATAATTTATTCTCGCATTATCTTAGTCATAATATTTCTTCGGGCTAGTTGAGCTCACCCTTTCTTTCACCGTTTCTCTTGTGAAATGAGAACATAGCCGGGATGAAGTCGGGAACGAAGTAATGGTCCGAGAGGATAGCATTAGTAGTCCTCACTATTCTCGTGAAATAGTGTGATAATAGTCAGAATGAGGACTCCTTTTGAGTTTGTATAATATCTAGTAGACAAAATTTGTATTCAAACTCACAGCTTATATGTCATTATTGTACACGCACCGCTATATTAAGAAGTTGTATTTGAATTTATGTACCATATAAGTGGCGACCCAAGATGGGTGACGTATACCTAATTTTGGGGGCGTTACGATGGGTCGCCGTAACTAATCAACAAAGAGGAGGATCGAGGATCTGTCGGCTTAACTCAACCAGGCTCAAAGAAGTTGCCACATTACCGGACAAAGATGCAAGACATGTGATAGATGTCATCACCGGGGTACTTCCGCAAACTTGTTAGAAAGAAGCAGTCAAGTCACTTGGATTCTTTATGTCAACAAGCGGTACCTCCCAAGATTGATAGACCTTATCCGAGTACAAGAATCTCCTTTATCGACGAGGATTACCTTTGAAATCATCGAACCACACGAGGGATCATTGTGCTTGATCGCGCAAGTGGGTTCGGTGTGATATGAGCGAATGATGGTAGATAATGGGTCTTCGTAGATATTCTCAGTATGCCCACGCTTATCGGAGGATGCACCTGAGCAGGCGGAAAGATGGAGATGGGCGGGAGGCTCCTTTATGCGGTTTTAGTAACGATCCCAATAAGGTGGTCGAACCATTGAACTACCTGGTCATCTTCTAACTACCCCTCGGCAGTAGAAATTATTTGCAAATTTTATGTTGTGCGTGTAGATTATGCTTATAATGCTATTTTTGGGAAGGCCTACTTTAATTGCTTTACAAGTCGTGACCTCACCCTCATTTCAAAATTAAATTTCCTACACCATGGGGTTGGTGAGGTGAAAGGAGATTTGGATCTCGCCGTAAGGTGTTATAGAAATGATGTGATCACTTGAGAGTGGGGTATCGAAGCAAAAGGCACCGTGGCGATAGAGATCGAACCCTTCACTGAGAGTAGTTCTGAACCATTGGTCATGCCAGCTGAAGAAACAGAGGAGATAGAGCTTATCCCGAGCAAGGTAAACAAGACAGTCAAAATAGGTTCGGGTCTACCGGAACCTCTCCGGACGAACCTCATGGAGCTCCTGCGATGCTATGTTGATATCTTCGCATGGGAACCTCATGATATGCCGGGAGTAAGCAGTGATATTGCTGAGCATCGGTTGGAAGTTGTGAGACCCCAGATTTTATCAATAAAGATTTAAATTTTGTCGAAATAATTTTTTAATATTATGGTGTGAATTTGAGATAATATTATAGTTGTGGATAGTATTTATAAATTTTGCAAAGTATGCAAGTGGTTATATTATATTCGATTGGTCGGGGAATATTCGGTTTAGCAGGGAATATTCGTGCAACGGCTCAATCATTGGTGGACCCCATTAATGTAATTATCGGATTGAGAAAACGACAAAAATATTTTATTGAAATAACTATGGAAGTTTTACTCGTTGATCTTGTTGAACTACTTTCGGTAGTAAAAGTACAAAGAATGTCGTGCGTGGGTTGCATAGTAGCACACCAGATTGATTATCGATGCTTATGTGAGAAGTCACTCGGTTTGATTCCATTATTGTCGATTAATAATATGAATTATTATAATGATAATGACGCTTTTGTTTTATTCAGTATTATTAACGTAATAAAATGCGAAACATCTTTTATATAAAATGTAATACTTTATTAAAGTTATTCTATTAATAGAATATATTATATTTTATTATGCATAGTGTTGCATAGTGTTTTGCGTATAGTATTTTGCATAGTGTTGCATAAGTGTTTGCATAGTAAAATGTTTTTATATAAATAGAATATATTATATTTTATTTAAAAGATTTTGCTTTAAATATGGACCGTCAGATTAAAGTAAATCAATCTGGACCGTTCATGGATTAATTACTATGCATTCTATTTTCCTATAAATAGAAGCTCATTCCTTCATTATTTTCTTACGAATTCACTGAAACTCTAGAGAGAGAAACTATAGAGAGAAAGAAGAAAAGTATTCTGCTACTTCACCTTGCCAATATTCAGTTCTTCTAAGGTAAGGGATATTATTTGTTGTACCCGTAAGGGGTGTTATTCTTTCTTATTCATGAAGAGAACTTCTGTTATTCCATTCTTTATTATTCTTCATTGAATAACTCAGATACGCCTGTGATACCATATACTTGGTGAAATCCTCCGTTATTCCATTCTTTATTATTCATTGAATAACTCAGATACGCTGCATACCCTATACATGATCTCAGATACGTGGTTTACCCTATACTTGGTGACATTCTTCTATTATTCTCATTGGAACATCACATGCATGTGTTTTACACCTGACTGGTTCCGCTTTTTATTATTATTCATTGGAACATCCCATCGCATGTGTTTTACATCGGACCTAGTTCCGCTTTTTATCATTCTCATTGGAATATCCTATGTGTGTTTTACAATCAATCAGTTCCATCTTTATTATTCATTTGGAACATCCGCTGCGCTTGTGAATTTCACCCGACCGTTCCGTTATTATTATTCGTTGGAATAACTCGCCTATACATCTGAAGTACCGCATGCATGGTGATTTCCTTTGTTATTCCATTCTTTATTATACCCAAATTAGTTAAAACTTTGACTTATACTCCATGAAATTAGTAGAATATCCTTGATATTTGCGTTTCATCCAGTATCTTTTCATGGAAATATTCTTCTGATCATTCTTGAACCTGGATAAAATAATTCTTGAACTTGTTTTATTGAATTATTATGTCATTGTCATCATCCTCATGTTATATTATGTTATCTTTGGCTTACGTGCATAGATGAACTTAGTATGATTATGACCAGGGATCATTCGGTATAATCATGGCTTGATATAAATGATGTGACAAAAGTCCTCAGTGGCCTGTAATGCAGTGGTGGATAGTTTTTGGTATGATTATGACCAGGGGTGATTCGGTATAGTCATGACCATTGATAATTTGATGAAAATCTTTGACCGTGGTACAGGGATGATTAGATATTGTGGTTTATTCATTAAAGCTGAGTCTCAGCTATAACAGTGATGAAAAACCTTTTAAATCATAAAAGATAGTAGATTTTATTTTCTACTTGACTCTTTTAATGGATTGCTTATTCCGCTGCAGTTAAACTTGTTGTCTATTGTATTTTATCAGTTTAACACTGTTGAAGGCTAATGATAATTTATTCTGCATTATCTTAGTCATAATATTTCTTACTGGGCTAGTTGAGCTCACCCTTTTCTTTCACCGTTTCTCTTGTGAAATGAGAACATAGCCGGGACGAGTCTGGGAACTAGAGTAATGGTCCGGAGGATAAGATTAGTAGTCCTCACTATTACGTGAAATAGTGTGATAATAGTTGTAATGAGGACTCCTTTTGAGTTTGTATAATATCTAGTAGACAATATTTGTATTCAAACTCACGCTTTATGTCGATTGCATACCCACGCTTATATTAAGTAAGTTGTATTTGAATTTATGTACCATGTAAGTGGCGACCCAAGATGGGTGACGTATACCTAATTTTGGGGGCGTCATGTAGTGGACCCGCGTCAAAAACCAACTTGTAAGAAGAGAGGATCTTTGCACCGAACGTCGGCCGGATCATCGATGAAGAGATTGCAAAACTGTTGGTAGCTGACTTCATTTTTGAGATCGACTACCCGCAGTGGGTGGCAAATGTGGTGTTGGTCCAGAAACAGAACGGTAAATGGCGAGTCTGCATCGACTATACCGATCTGAATAAAGCTTGTCAAAAGGATTTCTACTCGCTGCCCCACATCGACCAACTCATCGATGCCATTTCGGGGTATGCTTTGTTAAGTTTTATGGACACATTCTCTGGGTATCATCATATTTCCATGAGTAAAGAGGATATACCGAAGACGGCGTTCATTACGCATCGTTCGGTATATGCCTATAAGTAAATGACCTTCTACCATCAATGCCGGGCCACATACCAGAGGATGATGAACTACGTCTTCAGATACCAGTTGGGTAAGAATATGGAGGTGTACGTGGATGACATGATTGTTAAAAGCATGCTGGTACGTAAACATCTGGATGATTTAGAAGAATGCTTTCAGACAATTCGCCATCACAACTTGAGACTAAATCCAAGTAAGTGCACCTTCGGTCTAGGGGCTGGCAAGTTTCTGGGTTATCTTGTCAGTTAAAGAGGAATTGAAGCCAATCCAGAGAAGATTCAAGCGATCCTGAGCATGAAGACTCCCCAGTCAATTAAAGATGTTCAACGTCTGACTGGAAAGATTGCAGCTTTAAGGAGGTTCATGTCCAAGTCGGCAGAAAGATGTTTGCTGTTTTTTGATACGTTGAAAGGGCCGAAGAATGCAAAGACGTTCCAATGGACTTCGAAGTGTGAGGACGCCTTTCAGAGCATCAAGTCCTACTTATCTTCGGCGCCTTTGTTGGTGAAACCCGCTCCTGCTGAGCCTCTATATTTGTACTTAGTAGCTAGTTCGTTGGCAGTAGGAGCAGTTTTGGTGCGTGAAGTTGGAGGTAAGCAGCACCCGATTTATTACGTAAGCCATGTCCTTCGGGATGCTGAAACAAGGTACCCAAACATTGAAAAGTTTGTTTTTGCTTTAATAACTGCTAGTCGAAAGCTTAGGCAATACTTCCAGGGTAGATTGGTAATAATATACACAGATCAACCTTTAAAGAAGATTATGGGCAAACCTGAGGTATCGGGGAGATTAGCTACATGGACGATGGAATTGTCCCAATTTTTCATTGAATATCATCCCCGAACCGCCATCAAAGGGCAAGCCTTGGCTGATTTTGTAGTTGAATGCTCATTTTTTGAAGCTGATGAAGTTGTGGCAGAAGCTGAAGGATCTGACAGAGTAGTTGCAGTTTTTCAGCAGAAGCAGAGTTCGTGGACGTTGTATGCAGATGGGTCTTCTACTACGGACGTCAGTGGAGCAGGGATTATTCTGACGAGTACGGAGGGATTCAAGGTGCAGCAGGCCATCAGATTTCAGTTCAAAGTGACGAATAACGAAGCTGAGTATGAGGCGGTACTCGCTACGACTTGCGAAGAGTCTTGAAGTGCAAAGAATAGTCATCTTCAGTGATTCTCAGTTAGTCGTTAAGCAATTCTCTGGGGAGTACGAAGCTCGAGGCCCAAGAATGATCAAGTATTTGGCAGAATTGAAAGAACGGCTTGATATTTTCCAATCCTATGAGTTTCAGGGGGTCGAGCGTAATAACAATTCCATTGCTGATGCACTTTCCAAATTAGCCACTACGGATGTTAACGCTTTGATGGGCTCTGGTTTACTTAGAAATTTTGCAACATCCTAGTGTTCATCATGAATCGGTAATGTGCGTTGGACCGAACCAATCATTGTTTGACTCCATATCTGGAGTATCTGGCGATTAAGTCTTACCTTCGTGATCGGATGCTAGCCAAGAAAATCAAGTACAAGAGTGCTAATTTTGTTTTGATTGATGGGGATCTGCTTAGAAGGGCTTTCTCGTCTCCATTCTTGAAATGTTTGACTCCATCCGGTCGAATATGCTCTCCAGGAAGTACATGAAGGCATCTGTGGCGACCATATGGTCGCTAAGTCATTAGCCTATAAAGTACTTCATCAGGGGTACTACTGACCTACCATCTTCAAAGAAGCGACTGAGTACGTCAAGAAGTGCGAGAAATGTCAACTCTAAAGTCCGATCCCACATTAGCCACTCAAAGAGCTATACTCGATCCTATCTCCTATACCCTTTGTTGTCTAGGGGTTTGATATACTGGGTCCACTACCGAAAGCAAAAGGTCAAGTCAGTTTTGTTATAGTTGCCATCGACTATATGACCAAATGGGTAGAAAAAAAGCCACTTACGTTAATAACGGAACATGAATGCTTGAAATTTTTGAAAGAATCAGTAGTATTTCATTTCGGAATTCCTAAGGTGATAATATCGGATAATGGACGTCAGTTTATGGGATCGAAATTTGAAACATTTTTGAAAGAACTGGGGATCCAGCACATAAAGACTTCAGTAGCTCATCCTCAGTCAAACGGACAAGTTGAAGTGACCAACAGAACGCTGCTGAATGAGATCAAGCGCAGATTGATTGAAGCTAAGGCGATGGGCGGAAGAGTCTGCCATCGTGTTATGAGCTTATCGAACTACTCCGAGGACTACAACGGGATTCACCTTTCGATCGCCTATGGTAATGCGATGTTTTAGTCCCAAATTGAAATTGGATCTCCAAGTCTTCGAAAGTTAGTCAATTCAAAGAGATCTACGATGAAGAAGAAAATCAAGGCCAATCTTGATTTGCTTGAAGAAGTCAGAGAAACATCCTTTATCAAATTGGCAGCCTATCAGCGAAGAGTGGCTAAGCATTATAATAAGGGGGTAAAGCTTCGCAGATTCGAAGTAGGGGACTTTGTCTTCAGAGAAGTCAAAGCATCTACACCTCGAGAATCTGGGAAAGCCGACTTGAATCGAAGGACCGTATGAAGTCACCGGAAGTCCGGCCGGGGACTTATCGGTTGAAGGCATTAGGCACGTCGACAATTAAAAAAATACTTGGCACGCCTAAGAAGCTTAGGAAGTACTTTCAAGAAAACGATGTCGATTACATCTAAGTCCAGAAATATTCACGTCATCATCAATAAAAGTTCCATTTTTTCTCAAACAAATCTTGTCTTCGTTGCTGATCAGTTTTGTTGTGACACCCCCAAAATAGGTATACATCACCCATTCTGAGTTGTCAATACATGGTACAGAAACAACTACAACTTTATTATTACAACATATAAACTGTGAGTTTAAATACAGATATTGCCATCTAGACAATATCCACACGTAAATAAATCCCCATCATAATTATTGATACATTATTTTACAAAAATGGTGAGGACTACTAAACAACTCTCTCTAGAACCTTCCTTCCATACCCCGACTAGTACTCGCTACATTCTCGCCTCCTGAGAAGAAAAATGGAACAACAAGGAAAAGGGTGAGCTCAACTAGCCCAAGAAAGAATATTATGACTAAGATAATATACAAAAATTATCATTAGTCTTCAACAGAAAAAAACTAATAGAATACAATAGACAACAAGTTTTAAACCAATATTCGCAATGAAATAATAATTCATTAGAAGAGTTAAGTAGAGAATGCAAACTACTATCTTCTATGTATGAATTTAAAAGTTCGTCGTCTATCTTTTATCCCTGTAACATCAATCAATATACATCTGGAATCAAATATTCATCTTTGCACTACAGGCCAAAGATATTCATCAGTTGATCATGTTCATCTAAACACCTGTTCATCTTTGCACTACGGGCCAAAGATATTCATCAAAAATCATTCATCTTTGCACTACAGGCCAAAGATATTCAATAATATCATCATTTAAGACTGAGGATGATGAAAAATATTTTTAAAGAAACGAATCCAGTGAAACAAAATGACAAGGATTAAGGATTAATGATTTGTACTTTGTTTTATCCATGTCCAACAATACCTCAAAAATAATCATAGTGGTGTAAAATTCAAGAATGATCAAAACATGGATACAATCAAAGCTAGTATCCACAATAGATATTTTAGACGAAAAGGAAAATTTTAATTTTTGATGAATAGTGTCGTATTCGTGAATAATCAGAGATATCGTGAATAGTCTTAGTATACGTGAATAGTAACTCAAACACCAAAAGATAGAAATTTCACAAAAAAACATCTTCACGCTTCGTGAATAAGACTTTTGAATAAGTAACTCGTGAATAGTAACTCGTGAATAAGTAACTCATGAATAGTAACCCCAGATATAAAAAGTTCCAAATTTGATAAAATTTCCAACCAATATTTCGGATAATGATATTGAAGAAATAATATCATTTTCGAATAAAATAACATCCCTTACCTCGAAAGAGCAGATTTTAGTTGAAACACCTGATATAGGCTATGACTTGAACTTGCAATCAGTATAGCAATACTCAAAGTATACTCAAAATACTCACAAGAATACGCCGATAATATAGAGAAAACTTCGATTTAAATGTGATTTTCAATTCTAACCTAAGACCCTATTTATAGGAAAATCTTTAGAATACCAAAGTAGAAAATTTAATATAATAATATTATATATATTACAAATTCTCTACGCACATTTTGACAACTGATTTCAGCTTATCTTGTACATGCTAGGGCTGCCCACAAAACAAAAAAAACGTTTATCCTATTTTAAATATTTTAAACTTCCAAAAATCAATTATTTCGGAGCTTCGAAACTTCAATAATTCATAATAAATAGCCCTTTTATAAGAAAATTCGAATCTCGCGAATTTTTATAGGAAATTCAATTCTCTACAACTTTGCAGAAGAAAGTTTTTCCAAATTCCAAACAAAAATTGACCGAAATCCATAAACGGACGATTTTACAGGTTATAATCAAATTTCAGTCAAGAAATGGGGTCCACCGACACACAAAACATGTGTTAATCATTTAATGCCACAAAAATACTTTTCCTCCTCATATACTCATATATCCCACATTCATTATAAAAATATCACCGTTAATATATTATTAAAATAATATATTTAAATGAATTATTTTATCAAAAAAAGATAAAATATTAATTTTCAACAATTGTCATTTTAAAAATTTTCTCCATCTATATCCACATAAAATCAATATTTTCCTCATCATATAAATCAATAATTAATTATTCACAAATAATATTACGAGAATCACAAGATTTGAACTCCAAGGTGCCGTTCCTGTGAAAGAGAGGCTTTCCAATAAGGATCTCTCCTTCTTGGTAAGCAATTAGGTGACCAAACCTCTCCTTAGATGTAAACTTTCTAGACATTGCCAATAATGTTATCCAATAATATTATTCAGATAATATGAATTATTTCTCCGATAATGGAAAATACTATGTAATGACAATTTATCAAAACAACAACAATATAAAATATCAATGCAAAGAATTATTGAATCAATAAAATAAAATAATCGAATAATAATTACCGTAACAATTATTGAGTAGTACCTTCACGTAAGAATCAATAATTGGTGCAATACTGCCCTTCTTGTTGAACAACGCGATATTAGTGTTTTTTAACCACCCGTATTCCAACAAGATAATAACAGTAATAACTACGCCAATTATTTATAAATAACTTATATTTGTCGCTTTCTTCATCCAATCGCTTTCCGTTATGGGGCCCATAAAAGATCACTACCGTCATTTAATATTCCCAAGCGAAGACGAATATTCCACGACCAAACGAATATTCCCCGACAATAATGAATATTTTATAACCACTTGCTTATTCGAAAATTTGCGTTATTTTACCCATAACTATCCACATTAATCAAATCAACCCTTACTATTTCAAAATAATAAATAGAGGAAAATAAATTTCATTTATTAATAATTTAGGGTCTTACATCAGTGGTGTAAGGAGGTTCGGGGGGGCTCGCTGACCATTCGATGGTAGCCTTAATGGCAGGTGGACCTTATGGGTTTATCAGGCCCTTCGTGGTAGGCAAATGTCATCCTTAAGACGTTGTCAGGCCCTGCGTGGTAGGCAATCGTCGACATTTAGACCTTGCCAGGCCCTTCGTGGTAGACAAGTGTCATCCTTAACACGTTGTCAACCCTTGCGTGGTAGGCAATCGTCGACATTTAGACCTTGTCAGGCCCTTCGTGGTAGGCAAGTGTCATCCTTAAGACGTTGTCAGGCCCTGCGTGGTAGGCAATTATCGACATTTAGACCTTGTCAGGCCCTTCATGGTAGGCAAGCGTTGTCCTTAAGACGTTGTCAGGCCCTGCGTGGTAGGCAATCGTCGACATTTGAGACCTTTCGAGCCGCCCTTCGTGGTAAGCAAATGTCATCCTTAAGACGTTGTCGAGCCTGCGCGGTAGGCGAATTGTCGACATTTAGACCTTTGTCGAGCCCTTCGTGGTAAATGACGTTGTCCTTCGAGACCTTGTCGGGCCCTTTCATGGTAGACAACTGTCGTTCTTTAGACTTCGTCAGGCCCTTCGTGGTAGGCAAAGGTCATCTTTTGGTTTTGTTAGGCCTTCTAGGTAAACAAATTCCCAATGAAGCAGATCTGTCTCACACTTCAGTAACTAAAAAGTATCCCTTTACTTTATTACCTAAATTTTTTCTAAGTGTTGAGTTCTAATGCCTCATTCCCTAACTTCATCTTATCTGTTATATGACGTCTTAGTTGTTAATTAACGATTCGAGTTGAGTCCATGAAAGAGTTTGTGCATTTTTCCAAATTGAATTAATATTGAGTATGGGCGTAAAAGTAAATGCTACCAAGTCATAAGGAATGAGACCACATTTCATTAATATTTAATTTGACTACAAAATTAGAAAATTTTTACACAAATCCTATAAATTAAAAAAGTAAAATAACGTAAATTTTCACAAATATTCTTAAATAAAATCCAGGAAAGACAAGAGTATTCACTTACGCATCATCCTCGCCATCTGAAGAGTCGAGCAAAGTTGGGTCCACGTTAGCTGTAATCAACTTCTCCTTGTCACGACTCTGGCAGAGCTCATAGCTTTCAGAATATATGTAAGACCCCAACTTATTATTAATGAAATTTAATTTTCTCTATTTATTATTTTGAAATAGTAAGGGTTGATTTGATTAATGTGGATAGTTAGGGTAAAATACGCAAATATTTCAAAATAAGCAAGTGGTTATAAAATATTCATTGTTGTTTGGGAATATTCGTTTGGTCGTGGAATATTCGCATCTTTGTCGGGGAATATTCGCATTTACGGCGCCAAGAGCCATATATAGGCCTGTGACGCCCCCAAATAGGTATACACCACACCCATTCCGAGTCGCCAAATACACGGTACAAGAAGAAACTACAACTTCAATAATACAAATGTCGTGTGAAATACTTACAATATATACTTGATAAAACACCTCAACATAATTTCTTCATTTATAACCACATAAATAAATCCATCATTTATATCCACATAAAATAAATATTTCTTTATCATATGAATCAATAATTAATTATTCACAAATAATATTACGAATCACAATTATGACAACCAGGTGCTCCTTCGAGGAAGGGGGGCTTTCCAATAAGGATCTCTCTTACTTGGTAGCCGCAATTAGGTGACCAAACCTCTCCTTAGATGTAACTTTCTAGACATTGCCAATAATGTTATCTAATAATATTATTCAAATAATATGAATTATTGATCCGATAATGGGAAATATCGCATGCGTTGACAATTATTGAAACAAAGAATAATATAAAATACCAACGCAGCAATTATTGAATCAATAAAATAAACTATTGAACAAGAATTCACAGAATAATTATTGAGTAAAGCCTTCTTCACGTAAGGATCAATAATTCAATAATCATGCATGCAATACCGTGCTCTTCTTTGTGCACGCCAGACATTCGTATTTTAACCACCGGTATTCCAACAATCTTAATTCGGTAACAACTACGCCAAGTTATTTATAACCACCCAAACTTTGTCGCTTTTCCTCATCCAATCGCTTTCCGGTTATGGGGCCCATACATTTTCACGCCATCGCATTTAATATTCCCACAAAGATTTAATATTCCACGACCAAAACGAATATACCCCGACGATCATTTAATATTCCACGACCAAACGAATATTCCCCGACAAAAATGAATATTTTATAACCACTTGCTTATTTTGAAATATTTGCGTATTTAACCCTTAACTATCCACATTAATCAAATCCACCCTTACTATTACAAAATAATAAATAAAGGAAATTCCTTTTTATTTAAAAAAAATTTCGGGGTCTTACAACCTCCCCTCCTTATGAAATTTCGTCCTCGAAATTGACGTACGTACCTGGTGTTTCGAAAAGGTAAAATAACAACTTCTTGCACCTCCTTCTTCAAATTCATCAGCTCCGGTGTGTAGCTTGAACAGCTTTAACTTTATCGATTAAAGTCGATTATACTCGTATATCATCACGTGCATCAGTATATCGGCCGCGACGTAAGTACCTGTAGAGTTTTCATCTCCATCTCTATTATTTGTATATTATACTGAAATTAGTCTTTGACAATATCGTACTCAGTCTTGATACGATCTTTTACTCAACACGTCGCCTACCACGTTCGCTTTTCGAGATGGCATGGTCGAACATGTCTTTGAAATGAGTCTCTCTTGAGTTCTTCAAGCTCTTCCCACATTCCTTGCTCCATTCGAATTTTGTATCTCTACGAGTTAGCTACGTTAATAGAATAGCGATTCGAGAATATCCTTCAACGTATCTCCGATAATAACCAACTAAGCTTTAAAACTACGATTTCGATTCTCGACTTAGGTTGTTCTCAATATCGACTCTATATCCCAACCTTGGATAGACGTCACAATGACACCTATCGCTTTACTATCGCATCTAATATGACGTCCCCTACAGAGAGTCTGCTTAGGTGAATTCCACAAAGGAAGTCATAAGATAAAGGCTCGGTACCAAATTTATAGTTGAATTTTAACTCTCAAGTTCAATAGAGCCATTCGATATAAGATTTTAGAAATGAGTTTTGTATCGGGTTCAAAGTCGATACAAAATTTAATATCGAAGCTTTGGGAGTAAGCCAAGAAATTCTTCGAAAATACGTCGGAAAAAATCAATAACAACAGAATATTATTCAAATTTGACGTGTCTTTATTCAAATCCATAACATGGACTAAGAAAATTTGACATCCGTAATAAACGAATGACTTCATGGCTTGATTGAAAATGTTTGACTACAATGGTTTGACTGCTTGAGTTCGAATAACAGGTTGCTTAGGAATATGAAAACTAACAACCTTACAAAAGCAATCAATTTTGGCGTGATGAGTAGTTAACCAATCAATCCCCAAAAGCAAGTATCTTTAAAGAGATAAGGTCAATGGTAAGGTAATGGTGCCAACTTGAATCAAACAAGATTTCTAAACAACGATGTAATGAAAGTTTCTCCTAACTGATTCTCCATAAATAGGTCAAAGTCTAATTTCTCCGTAGTCAAGTTCAAACGTTGAGCGCAAGCAAAGAGAGATAAAAGAATGGGTAGAACCCAGATCTAGTAAGGTATAAACTTCGCAAGAAATTAATAATTAACTAACCTGCTAACTTCGTTCGGGTTCCTCGTGTTTTAACCGGCCATTTACGACAAACGCCTTCCGTGAATCGTTGACTTTGACTTTTCTCGGGACATCCTTTTGAGTCACCGCCTACCGGATCGGGGTTTCGATATCGTCTAATCTCGGCGATATATGTCCTTCCTTTCCACAATTATAGCATACCTTAAACTGTTGTGGACAGGTTTGACCGATATGTCCCTCTTTCCGCATTTATAACATATGACCGGGTGGTCGCTCTCTCCTCCTTAGAACCAATTCTTTGCAGCCGGTGATCGCTGCCTTCATATGGTCGTTGTTAAATCTCCTCTTTTTAAAATCTCCTCCCGATTCGCTTCTTCTATTTTCATGGCCACGATTACCACCGTAGTGGTTACCGCTTTTATCCGTATTCTTCTTTCTCCACCGGTTATCGTTATTCGATGATCGCTATCTTTGGTATGATCCTGGTTATGGTCCCCGGTTGAACGTATTTCGTTATCTCGCTTCTAACAATTGAGCCCTTTCTTACAAACATCCTAATAGAGAGAAAATTTATGAGAAATGAGATAATGACGTATCTTAGGGGTTTCAAACCTCTCGAAACATCCGCGTCATACGTTCCTCATTCTCCACCAAATGAGGTGCAAACACGGATAACTCCGCAACTTCGCCTCGTCTTTGGGACACCGCCATGTTATTCTCTCTCCAATCTAATAAACTCCACTTCCTTCATATGACGAATACTTTCGGGGAAGTACTTGTCATTGAACTGCTTCAAACGCGTCTCCCACGACATACTTTGAGTGCGGTACCGGATGGGTACGCCTACGATTCCCCACCAATGAATCGCCTCGCCACTTTAACATAAAGGTGGCGAATGGAACCTTCGTTCCTCCGTGCATCCCAAGACATCGAATATCTTGGTAATTTGCTTGACCTATGTTTCGCCATGATCGGATCTGGCTTTCCCCAGCACTCGTGGTCCCAACTCTTTGAACTTGCTTGTTGTGTGACCACCCGTGAATTGCTATCATCTCCTCCTCAGATTTTGAACACGAGTCTCCTCGTGCGATTTTGCATGAACTGCAAAAACTTCTAAACATCCCTCGTTCATCATCTCCGCGGTGGTGTTATTCACAGGAGGTATATTGCCACTGTTGCACGATTCTCTCCTCGTTGTTAAGTATACAGCATCTCCACGGTCTCATTTACACCACTATTAATATTCTCGATTAGACATTCTCAATTCTTGTCATATAAAACAAGGGGTTAATTAAGGAAATCAATCACATAATATCCCTATATATTTGACCAACTAACAAATAAGCTTAGTAGACACACACTAGCAAAAGGATTTACTCGCTCTCCCTCCTAGTTCTATTCCCCGATCTCCGCCAGAGATCATATCCCTAAGCTCTGATACCAACTGTGACGCCCCCAAAATAGGTATACACCACACCCATTCTGAGTCGCCAAATACATGGTACAAGAAGCAAACTACAACTTCAATAATACAAATGTCGTGTGAAATACGACAATATATACTGATAAAACACCTCAACATAATTTCTTCATTTATAACCACATAAATAAATCCATCATTTATATCCACATAAAATAAATATTTCTTTATCATATGAATCAATAATTAATTATTCACAAATAATATTACGTAATCACAATTATGATAACCAAAGCCGCTCCTGGAAAGAGGGGCTTTCGAATAAGGATCTCTCCTTACTGGTAGCCAAGCAATTAGGTGACCAAACCTCTCCTTAGATGTAACTTTCTAGACATTGCCAATAATGTTATCTAATAATATTATTCAAATAATATGAATTATTGATCCGATAATGGGAAATACAGTGCGTTGACAATTATTGAAACAAAGAATAATATAAAATACCAACGCAAAGAATTATTGAATCAATAAAATAAACTATTGAACAAGAATTCACTGTAATAATTATTGAGTAAAGGCCTTTCACGTAAGGATCAATAATTCAACAATACAGTGCAATACCGTGCTATCGCAAACCACGCCAGATTCTTTATTTTAACCACCGGTATTCCAACAAATTTTAATCTGGTAATAACTACGCCGTTATTTATAACCACCCAAACTTTGTCGCTTTTTCCTCATCCAATCGCTTTCACATGGGGCCCACACATGGTCATGCGCCATCGCATTTAATATTCCCCACGATCTGAATATTCCACGACCAAACGAATATACCTTACGCATTTGAATATTCCACGACCAAACGAATATTCCCCACAAAAATGAATATTTTATAACCACTTGCTTATTTTGAAATATTTGCGTATTTAACCCTTAACTATCCACATTAATCAAATCCACCTTACTTATTACAAAATAATAAATAAAGGAAATTCCTTTTTATTTAAAAAAATTTCTGGTCTTACAACCTCCCCTCCTTATGAAATTTCGTCCGAAATCGAAATTGGCGTACGATACTGGTGTTTTAAAAGGTAAAATAACAACTTCTTGCACCTCCTTCTTCAAATTCATCACCCGATTGTGTGGCTTGAATAACTTTAACTTTATCGATTAAAGTCGATTATATCAGATATCATCACGTGCATCAGATATCGGCCGACGCTGGGTACCTAGAGTTTTCATCTCCATCTCTATTATTTGTATATTATACTGAAATTAGTCTTTGACAATATCGTACTCAGATTTCTTGTATATCGATCTTTTACTCAACACGTCACCTACCACGCTTCGCTTTTCGAGGATGGCATGGTCGTAACATGTCTTTGAAATGAGTCTCCTCTCGAGTTCTTCAAGCTCTTCCCACATTCCTTGCTCCATTCGAATTTTGTATCTCTCTACGAGTTAAGCTACGTTAATAGAATAGCGATTCGAGAATATCCTTCAACGTATCTCCGATAATAACCAACTAAGCCTGAAAAACTACGCATTTCGATTCTGACTTTAGGTTGTTCTCAATCGCGACTCATATCCCAACCTTGGATAAAGACGTCACAATGACACCCTATCGCTTTACTATCGCATCGAATATGACGTCCCCTACAGAGAGAGTCTGCTTTAGGTGAATTCCACAAAGGAAGTCATAAGATAAAGGCTCGGTACCAAATTCTATAGTTGAATTTTTAACTCACGAAGTTCAATAGAGCCATTCGATATAAGATTTTAGAAATGAGTTTTGTCTGGGTTCAAAGTCGATACAAAATTTAATATCGAAGCTTTGGGAGTAAGCCAAGAAATTCTTCAGAAATACGCCGGAAAAATCAATAACAACAGGAATATTATTCAAATTTGACGTGTCTTTATTCAAATCCATAACATGGACTAAGAAAATTTGACATCCGTAATAAACGAATGACTTCATGGCTTGATTGAAAATGTTTGACTACAATGGTTTGACTGCTTGAGTTCGAATAACAGGTTGCTTAGGAATATGAAAACTAACAACCTTACAAAAGCAATCAATTTTGGCATGATGAGTAGTTAACCAATCAATCCCCAAAAGCAAGTATCTTTAAAGAGATAAGGTCAACAGGTAAGGTAATGGTGCCAACTTGAATCAAACAAGATTTCTAAACAACAGATGTAATGAAAGTTTCTCCTAACGGATTCTCCATAAATAGGTCAAAGTCTAATTTCTCCGTAGTCAAGTTCAAACGTTGAGCGCAAGCAAGAGAGATAAAAGAATGGGTAGAACCTGAGATTCTAGTAAGGTATAAACTTCGCAAGAATTAATAATTAACTAACCTGCTAACTTCGTTCGGGTTCCTCGATTTTGACCCCACACGACAAACGCCTTCCGAGAATCGCTGACTTTGACTTTTCTGACATCCTTTTGAGTCACCGCCTCACTTGATCGGGTTTCGATATCGTACAATCTCGAGCGATATGTCCTTCTTTTCCACAATTATAGCATACCTTAAACTGTTGTGGGCAGTTTGGACTGATATGTCCCTCTTTCCCGCATTTATAACATACGACCGGTGGTCGTTCTCCTCCCTTAGAACCAATTCTTTGCAGATCGTCGTCTTCACACGGTCGTTGTTAAATCTCCTCTTTTAAAATCTCCTCCCGATTCGCTTCTTCTATTTTCATGGCCACGATTACCACCGGAGTGGTTACCGCTTTATCCGTATTCTTCTTTCTCCACGGTTATCGTTATTCGATGATCGCTATCTTTGGTATGATCCTCGTTATGGTCCCTCGGTTGAACGTATTTCGTTATCTCGCCTAACAATTGAGCCTCATTTACAACATCCTGAATAGAGAGAAAATTTATGAGAATGAGATATTGACGTATCTTACGGTTTCAAACCTCTCGAAACATCCGCCATCATCGCTCCTCATTCTCCACCAAATGAGGTGCAAACTCGGATAACTCCGCAAACTTCGCCTCGTCTTTGACACCGCCATGTTATTCTCGCTTCCAATCTAATAAACTCCACTTCCTTCATACGACGAATACTTTCGGAAGTACTTGTCATTGAATCTGCTTCAAACGCTCTCCCATGACATCTTTGAAAAGTGCAAATTTGGATACGCTGCGCTTCGCATTCCCACCAAGAATCCGCCTCGCCACGGAACATAAAGGTGGCGAATGGAACCTTCTGTTCCTCCGTGCATCCCAAGACATCGAATATCTTGGTAATTTGCTTGACCTATGTTTCGCCATGATCGGATCTGCTTTCCCGAGCACTCGTGGTCCCAACTCTTTGAATCGCTTGGGCGTGTGACCACCCGTGAATTGCTATCATCTCCTCCTCAGTATTTTGAACACGAGTCTCCTCGTCTCGATTTTGCATGAACTGCAAAAAACTTCTAAACATCCCTCGTTCATCATCCGCTCAGTGGTGTTATTCATGGAGGTATATTGCCACTGACTGTTGCGCTTCTCCTCGTTGTTAAGTACAGGCATCTCCACTGGGCCTCATTTACACCACTATTAATATTCTCAATGACATTCTCAATTCTTCATAAAAAACAAGGGTTAATTAAGGAAATCAATCACATAATATCCCTATATAATCGACCAACTAACAAATAAGCTTAGGTAGGACACACTAAAGCAAAGGATTTACTCGCCTCTCCCTCCTAGTTCTATTCCCGATCTCCGCCAGAGATCATATCCCTAAGCTCGATATCAACCGCGACGCCCCCAAAATAGGTATACACCACACCCATTCTGAAATGCCAAATACATGGTACAAGAAGCAAACTACTGACTTCAATAATACAAATGTCGTGTGAAATACGACAATATATACCGATAAAACACCTCAACATAATTTCTTCATTTATAACCACATAAATAAATCCATCATTTATATCCACATAAAATAAATATTTCTTTATCATATGAATCAATAATTAATTATTCACAAATAATATTACGTAATCACAATTATGACAACCAGCCGCTCCTGGAAAGAGGGGGCTTTCCAATAAGGATCTCTCCTTCTTCGGCGCAAATTAGGTGACCAAACCTCTCCTTGTATGAACTTTCTAGACATTGCCAATAATGTTATCTAATAATATTATTCAAATAATATGAATTATTGATCCGATAATGGGAAATCATGTGCGAAGACAATTATTGAAACAAAGAATAATATAAAATACCAACGCAAAGAATTATTGAATCAATAAAATAAACTATTGAATAAGAATTCACCGTAATAATTATTGAGTAGTGCCTTCACGTAAGGATCAATAATTCAACAATCTCATGCAATACCGCGTGTACATCTCTTGCAAACCACGCCAGACATCAGTATTTTAACCACCGGGTATTCCAACGATCTTAATTTATGATAATAACTACGCCAATTATTTATAACCACCCAAACTTTGTCGCTTTCCTCATCCAATCGCTTTCCGTTATGGGGCCCACACATGGTCATACCATCGCATTTAATATTCCCCACATAGTTTAATATTCCACGACCAAACGAATATACCCACACAAGCATTTAATATTCCACGACCAAACGAATATTCCCCGAATGAAAATGAATATTTTATAACCACTGCTTATTTTGAAATATTTGCGTATTTAACCCTTAACTATCCACATTAATCAAATCCACCCTTACTATTACAAAATAATAAATAAAGGAAATTCCTTTTATTTAAAAAATTTTGGTCTTACAACCTCCCTCCTTATGAAATTTCGTCCTCGAAATTGACGTGACGTACACTGTGTTTCAAAAGGTAAAATAACAACTTCTTGCGCCTCCTTCTTCAAATTCATCACTCCGATTGTGTAGCTTGAATGACTTTAACTTTATCGATTAAAGTCGATTATACTCAGATATCATCACGTGCATCGATATCGAAGACGGGTGGGTACCTAGTTTTCATCTCCATCTCTATTATTTGTATATTATACTGAAATTAGTCTTTGACAATATCGTACTCGTGCTTGTATCGATCTTTTACTCAACACGCCGCCTACCACGTTCGCTTTTCCAGGATGGCATGGTCGTAACATGTCTTTGAAATGAGTCTCCTCTTGAGTTCTTCAAGCTCTTCCCACATTCCTTGCTCCATTCAATTTTGTATCTCTACGAGTTAGCTACGTTAATAGAATAGCGATTCGAGAATATCCTTCAACGTATCTCCGATAATAACCAACTAAGCCTGAAAACTACGATTTCGATTACCGACTTAGGTTGTTCTCAATCGTGACTCATATCCCAACCTTGGATAAGACGTCACAATGACACCTATCGATTACTTATCGCATCGAATATGACGTCCCCTACAGAGAGTCTCGCTTGGTGAATTCCACAAAGGAAGTCATAAGATAAAGGCTCGGTACCAAATTTATAGTTGAATTTTTAACTCCTCAAGTTCAATAGAGCCATTCGATATAAGATTTTAGAAATGAGTTTTGTCTGGGGTTCAAAGTCGATACAAAATTTAATATCAGGCTTTGGGAGTAAGCCAAGAAATTCTTCAGGAAATACGTCAGGAAAAATCAATAACAACAGGAATATTATTCAAATTTGACGTGTCTTTATTCAAATCCATAACATGGACTAAGAAAATTTGACATCCGTAATAAACGAATGACTTCATGGCTTGATTGAAAATGTTTGACTACAATGGTTTGACTGCTTGAGTTCGAATAACAGGTTGCTTAGGAATATGAAAACTAACAACCTTACAAAAGCAATCAATTTTGGCATGATGAGTAGTTAACCAATCAATCCCCAAAAGCAAGTATCTTTAAAGAGATAAGGTCAACAATGTAAGTAATGGTGCCAACTTGAATCAAACAAGATTTCTAAACAATGAGATGTAATGAAAGTTTCTCCTAACGGATTCTCCATAAATAGGTCAAAGTCTAATTTCTCCGTAGTCAAGTTCAAACGTTGAAATGAAGAGATAAAGAATGGGTAGAACCCAGATCTAGTAAGGTATAAACTTCGCAAGAATTAATAATTAACTAACCCGTACTAACTTCGTTCGGGTTCCTCGATTCGATAATGGAAATATCATGCGGTGACAATTATTGAAACAAAGAATAATATAAAATACCAACGCAAAGAATTATTGAATCAATAAAATAAACTATTGAGCGAGAATTCATCGTAATAATTATTGAGTAAGTGCCTTCTTTACGTAAGGATCAATAATTCAACAATCACTGCAATACCGGTAATAACTCTTGTAAACCACGCCAGACATCAGATTTTAACCACCGGGTATTCCAACAGTCTTAACGTAAATAACTACGCCGCTATTTATAACCACCCAAACTTTGTCGCTTTCCTCATCCAATCGCTTTCAGTTATGGGCCCACACATGGTCATTTGCGCCATCGCATTTAATATTCCCCGACAAAGATTTAATATTCCACGACCAAACGAATATACCCCGACAGTACGAATATTCCACGACCAAACGAATATTCTCCGACAAAAATGAATATTTTATAACCACTTGCTTATTTTGAAATATTTGCGTATTTAACCCTTAACTATCCACATTAATCAAATCCACCCTTACTATTACAAAATAATAAATAAAGGAAATTCCTTTTTATTTAAAAAAAATTTCGGGGTCTTACAGGCCCCATAATGGAAAGTGATTGGATGAAGAAAACGACAAATATAAGTTTAAAATAATCTGCAGAAGTGGTTATTCAAGTAATCTCGTTAAAATACTCTGTGGTTAAAACACAAGAAGATACCACCAGATTGCACCAATTATTGATTCTTACGTAAGAAGGCACTACTTAATAATGGTTACGATAATTATCGCTCGATATTTTATTGATTTAATAATTGCTTTGCGTTGATATTTTATATTGTTGTTGTTTCAATAATTGTTATTACACAAGATTTTTCATTATCGATCTGATAATTCATATTATCTCAATAATATTATTAGATAACATTATTGACAATGTCTAGAAAGTTACGTCTAAGGAGAGGTTTGGTCACCTAATTGCGGCCAAGAAGGAGAAATCCTTATTGAAAGCCCTCTTCCTGAACCGTAAGGTTGTCAATATTGTGATTCTCAATATTATTTGTGAATAATTAATTATTGATTCATATGATAAGAAAAATATTGATTTTATATGGATATAGATGGAGAAAATTTTTAATGTGACAATTGTTGAAAATTGAAATTTTATCTTTTTCTCGATAAAATAATTCATTTAAATATATTATTATATTTTAATAATATAATAATGGTGATATTTTTACAAATCGAATGTGGGATATATGAGTATACAAGGAGGAAGAGTATTTTGTTGCAATAAATGTTTAAAACATGTTAAACATGTCTGGTGGACCCCATTTATTGATTCGAAATTTGATTATAGCTTGTAAAATCGTCTGTTTGTGGATTTCGGTAAATTTTTGTTTGGAATTTGGAAAACTTTCTTCCGTAAAGTTGTAGAGAATTGAATTTCCTATAAAAATTCGAGATTCAATTTTCCGGCAAAAGGCTATTTATTATGAATTATCAAGTTCAAAATAATTGATTTTGGAAGTTTAAAATATTTAAAATTAGAAAAAACGTTTTTTGTTGTTAGTCTTGTGTAGTGGGGTGGTTGGTGGCTGATGTTGGGCAAATTAAGTGTGCGTTGGAAATATATATATATATATATATTATTAATTTATTAAATTTTCTCTTTTGGTGTTCTAAGCGATTTCTATAAATAGGTGCTTAGGTTAGAATTGAAAATCACACCGTAAATCGAAGTTTTCTCTCTATATTATCGAGCGTATTCTTGTGAGTATTTTGAGTATACTTTGAGTATTGCTATACTGGTTATGAGTTCAAGTCATAACCTATATCCTGTTTCAACTAAAGATTGTCTTTTCGAGGTAAGGGATATTATTTTTTTTCGTAATGATATTATTTCTTCAATATCATTATCTTTGAAATATTGATCTGAAGTTTTATTAAATTTGGAACTTTTGGTGTCTGAGAGTTACTATTCACGATATCTGAGACTATTCACGTATACGACCTTTATTCACGAATACGGCATTATTCATTGAAAATGAAAAATTTTCTTTTCGTCAAAATATCTATTCGGATACTAGCTTTGATTGTATCCATGTTTTGATCATTCTTGAATTTTACACCACTGTGATTATTTTTGAGGTATTTTTGGACGTGGATAAAACAAAGTATGAATCCTTAATCCTTAATCCTTGTCATTTTGTTTCACTGGATTCGTTTCTTTAAAAATATTTTTCATCATCCTCAGTCTTAAATGATGATATTATGGAATATCTTTGGCCTGTAGTGAAAAGATGAATGATTTCTGAAGAATATCTTTGGCCCGTAGTGCAAAGATGAACAGGTGTTTAGATGAACATGACCAACTGATGAATATCTTTGGCCTGTAGTGCAAAGATGAATATTTGATTCCAGATATATATTGATTGATGTTACAGGGATAAAAGATAGACGATGAACTTTTAAATTCATACATGAAGATAGTAGTTTGCATTCTCTACTTAACTCTTCTAATGAATTATTATTTCATTGCGAATATTGATTTAAAATTTGTTGTCTATTGTATTCTATTAGATTTTTCCTCGTTGAAGACTAACGATAATTTGTTGTATATTATCTTAGTCATAATATTCTTTATCGGGCTAGTTGAGCTCACCCTTTTCCTTTTTGTTCCATTTTTCTTCTCGTGGAGGTGAGAATATAAGCGAGTATGCAGTCGGGTATGGAATGAAAGTTCTAGAGAGAGTTGTTTAGTAGTCCTCACCATTTTTGTAAAATAATGTATCAATAAATGTGATGAGGATTTATTTGAGTATAGATATTGTCTGAAGATAATATTTGTATTCAAACTCACAGCTTTTCTTGTTGTAATAATAAAGTTGTAGTTGTTTCTGTACCATGTATTGACAACTCAGAATGGGTGATGTATACCTATTTTGGGGGCGTCACAATATTTCTTCATGATCTCTCCGTTGATCTCATCCGAGTTCCGATACTCTTCACAGATCTGTTTGCGAAGGTCATCGGTTAGAGGAGGCCCAAGGTCCCGAAGAGCCTTGAGTTCTCGGATTTCTTTTTCCAAATTTTCCGACGCTTATTCGGATGATTTAGTTTTTGCTAGCTCTCTAGCTTCGGATCGTTTTAGTCAAGATCTTAGCATCGCCTTTTTAGCTCTTTGATCTTCTCCATCCTTATTTCGCCTCCTCTCCGAACCAAGTCAACATTCATCTTGGCGATCTCCTCATATTGTGCTTTAGTTGACTTGATTCTTCATTGGATGTCTTCGCATCTCCTTTGGCTTGGGCCAACTCTTTCCAAGACCCTCATTCGTGTGAAGAATGCTATCACGTTGAGTCCTTTCCCGAGCCAGAGCAGACTTCAGGATGGCATTCTCCTTCCTCATTGCCTCTTCTTCGGATTCAGCTTTGATAGACCTTGGATGCAGACGTCCAACACACGAGATTCGCCACGCATGTCCAATATTATTCGATCAGTTTCAGATGTATAAGTATGAAGATAAATACGAAATAAAGGAGAGAACCAATTACCTTCGCTAGGTAGCTCATGCCTTTCTTAAGCAAATCCCGATTCGAATCGTTCTCGAATCGATGGTCATCGGTTTCCGACGAATGAAAGCGTCAAACAGTTGAAAAAGAAAGTTGGCATTAAATCGAGGCCACATGGTTAGAGAGGCCATAGCGTCATCTTTGAAATTCGAGGTTGAATTGCCTTGGAGGAGAAGGCATGGATTGATTGTGAATTGGCGAGGGATCCACATGTATATTTGCTGAAGAGGGAGATCGAACAGGATTAGGTTCATAGATTAGTGAGGGAGCCGAAGATGAACCTGGATGGCTATCTGATGGATGTTTCCTTTTTTGAGATAAGATGGGGACAGATCCGACCAGTTCATCATCAGGCATTTGAATTTCAGTTGGGACTATTGGGGGAATATCAGCCGAAGACGATGGAACTCGGAGCTCATCAACAGTCAAAGGGGTAATCTTTGTCCTTATCTTCTTAGCACGGAGAACCTTCGCCCGATCGTGGAGAGGTATATCAAGAAGGCTTCTCTTAATCGGAACAGATTCGAAAGGTGCAGAGCTAGGGTTGGATGAGGGGGTTGCTTGTGGAATTGCTTCAGGAATTGTTTCCGGATCACTTTCAAGATTTGTTTCCGGCTAGGTGGATTTGGATTTCTTAGCGGCTCTCTTCCTTCGCCGAGGTTTGAGAGATTCTTCAGGAACGATGGGTTTATCAGTTTGGGGTTCGTCGTTCTGAAGAGAGACATTGGGTGGATCGGTGACGGGAGGATTAGCTCGGGAAGATTCTTCAGTCGGAGGCTCTTCACTCGCATCCGTAATCTTCCCTGCCAAAAAGTCTTCCAATTCTTTTACTTCCGAAGAAGTTGGTTTGATCAGAAACACTGCAAATAATCATGTATCAGAACCCATGTCACTTAAATATCTCAAAAAACTGTGTTACAAAGTTGTTCGAAACTTATATTTATGGTCATATAACCAGGCTTGCTTAGTCAGAAGTGCAAAACTCCATTCCTTCGGAGGAATCTTCTTCAAAAAATCTGTCATTTTCTTCCAAAGTCAACAGAGATCCGAACAGAGATAGTCCAATCAGGAAGAGAAGAGATTTCGGGTCCTATAACAAAAAACTATTTTTCGTGCCATCCCTTGTTGCTTGAAGGGGTATCCATCGTGGGTCTCTTCTCAAATCAAGGTTGGGTCGAGGAGACCGCTTGCTTCAACATTTTGAAACCTCGTTCTCGGGATCTACCGGCTGAGAAGAGGGTGAAGAAGATGTCGACAGAGGGAGGAATCCCTAGTTCGTGACAGAAGGCAATGAACGCTAGAATGTGGATATAGGATTAGGGACCAACTAGGCAAATCCCACTCCTATAAACCCTAGGAGGGTAACGACGAAGGCGTGGAGGGGAAGGCGAATTCCCTTTTCGAGAAAAGTAACTTGCATAGCGACCCAACCATCCGGTCGATGGTACATGCGTTCTTCGGGAGCAGGAGCCCTTGTTTACGACGTGTCCTAAATCGATAAGCGGTCCAGAAGGATACGATATCTCGACTTCCGTAATAACGAGAGGGGTATTGGCATGAGAAAACTGTTCCCCATCCTTAAAGAAGTCAGTAGGTGACAGAGAAGGTATCGAGGGCGGATTCTTCCCCATGGTTGCTGTGGACTGGGGATTTGAACTCGAACCCTCTTGGTTAGGGTTTGGATTGGGGGAAACGGTGCTAACAGGAGTCACGCGAAGGGGAGAATTTTGGTTAGAGTTCACAGTCACCATTGTTGAGATTTCGTAGAACAGAGAAGGAAGTTCTGGGAAGGAGAAGAAAGCTCAAAGGTTCAAAGTTCAAATTGGCAGGTAAAACCGTCAAAATTGGTAAAGTTTATCTTTTATACTGACGGTTACACGAGTTACGAAGGCGGCACATTAAATGTTAGTAATGATGAGAATTCGAATGGGAAGCGTCCGGATCAATTCTTAGACATTTTATCAGATTGGGCTTCTCGGTTTTTAGACCGTCTTGTTCAATTTCAATCCTTTATTGACTGGGCCTTTTACTTTGGACATTCAGCCAGTCCCTTTCTCATCTTATGGACCAAATTGGGTATGTCTCAATTACTTCCTGTTATGGGCCTTTAGTAATTTCTAATATCATGGACCATTTATAGTTTTCTATTAAACATTCTGTTCAACAAAAAACTAGGGGGCAATGTTGGGTCATGATATTTCCCCTCTTTGGGTCGAGTAAGTTGGGCTCACTTGTTTAATTAATCTATTGGGCCATCATTATTGAACCTTGAAAGTCACCTGAGCCTAAATCACCATATTACTTATTTAACCCTATAAGACCGGCCTGCTTCATTGAATAACCCATTAGATCATTTAATATCTATTACTTTGACTTGTAATGATGAAAAAGCATGATGGTTGACTGCTATTACTGCCATGCATTAATGTGGATGGGATCCGGTCCATGACGGCCAGAAAAACAGCAGGTCGGTAGTGGGTGAACTGTACACACCCGGCAGAAACCATCGGATCACGGGGTATGTCGAAGTAGTGGGTGTACGATGGCCGCAAAGAAAGAGAGTATAACCTATCAACTAAGTCTTCACAAACAGTGCGTTCATACACGCTCACATTCATATTCACATATACACACAACCGAAATTATTATCTCTCTCAAGACACTTTAGACATTACATCCTCCATTTTTAACCTCGTGAACACGATATCGACTCTCACGCTTTGAGCTATCCCTACGGCCGGTCCAGTAATCGCCAAGCTTGTAGTGTTTATCGTGTTTACTGTGTAGGATCAGGACATTTTACGTGATTGGAACGTCGGAATAGATCTTGGCGTTAACATAACCAATGAGTAAAAACAGACAAGAGAATGTGGACAGTACAAAAAAAATTGTCTGCATATTTTTTTATATTATTGGTAATCAAAATAAGGTAGTGGTCACATAGAGAGGTACATTCTATTATTTATCTAGTGTTATTTGGATGAGTAAATAAAATGGCAGAAAGAAGAAAATAAGGCGCCAATGCCAACGGTATTGAAAAATCAAAATTAGTAAAAGATAGTAATAAGAAGAGACTCCAAACTTCAGATGCTGATGATTTTTACATGATTTCTTTCCTCAAGTTCCAAGCACGAAAAAATCAATGCTTCTGAAAACTCCTGTCCCATTTACAATATTTGTCACCATATACCATATACTAAACTAATAATTTATCTTAAGAGTATACATGAAACAACAACAATAATTCTTTGACATTCACAAATTTTGCAAATTGACTCTTTTTTATGGAACTAAGGGTATATTATTTAGACAAGATTTATAATTATCTTTAATTTCAACCTAGATATTTGTGCAAACAATAAAAGCCGTGTTATGTATAGTTAACAGGTTTTAGTCGAATTATAATTGCAACATATGAGATACATAATAATTAAAAATGATTCGATCCCACCTTAATTTAAAATTATTAATGAAAGTATAACTAAAGGTCTAAAGAATACGATTGATAGACGATTGCAGTGCAAAATAAAACGAGTAATAAACTAAACAAGAAAGATAAAATGTACCAATGTGAGCTTGTTATATAAGGGATGTAGTATGGGATACAAGGTTTGAGCCTATATGGTAAATACTTTAAAAGTAAAAGGTAACCATGAAGCCTTAAATACTGTTAAATATGCCTAAGAAAATGACTACGGCCTACATCGGATTGAGTTCATTTTTCGTCGTTTTGCAGTAAACCGGCTTGGGTTTGATGTAATTTTTGGGTTTGACGTAATCTTCACTGCCGGCGCCATCCAAATTTGAAGGGTGAATTCGTCACTGAATGAATAAATTAACAATTAGCATAAATAGAATTGTTAAATCCACAACAGAAATTGTTATTTTCATAATAAAAGTATCGCTATAGATCCTATAGCGACGATTTTTATTGTCGCTATATATCTATAGCGACACTTTTATTATAAAAATAACAAAATAATTATGGATTTAATAATTGCCATAAATTAATGGTGTAGGTAAGTAATTATGAATTTATGATACGTCAAAGTAAGTTGTAAAATACGTTAGGTTATAAGCCGGCACAATTGGGAATGGGATAGATTGGAAGCGCACAATTATTTTTTAATACCAATGGCTGACTTTTGACTCCACAAAGAAGATGAACACTATTTCCGCAATCATTTTTTTTATAGACATAAATATATATATATATATATATATATATATATATATATATATATATATGTATATATATATCGGTTCGGATCTTAAGCTCATCCATTATCCAACTCATCCGAACTCACCCTCCCTTTAAAGAATCTGACCCTACGGCGACGGTTCGATCATACAACTGTTGTTTATACTTTTTTAGCGACGACAACATATAACGTCGCTTAAAAGATAAACGACAGATTATTATGATCGATCGAATTCTTACGCCTATCATTAAAAGGTGAGCTTTAATGAATTAGATAAGGTGAGCTTAAGATATATATATATATATATATATATATATATATATATATATATATATATATATATATATATATATATCTTGAACTTTAGATTGACTGTGGATTTTAAAGCGTCTGTTTAATATTACCACCGTAGCATACGTAAATTATGCGGAAAAAATTAAAAATTTTATAAAATTTAAATGATTAAATAAAAAGGTTGAAAAAAATTAATATAATTAAAGTTATAAGGATAAAGAGATAAAAAAACACTGGCCTTTTTTGGTTCGATTTGCTTTTTAGCTTTCGATCATGAAACGTCCCTACCCACCAAAGTGGCCCGTGAATTTTTATTTAAAAAAAATTTCTTCTTTGTGGGTTGTGAGAACTTTGAACATTATTACTTTAAGTAAGAAAATAAGAGTTCAAACTAACTAAGCTTCAAACAACTATTTGTTTTAATGCAATCTTCAATATATTTTAACTATAATTAAAAATTATAATTAAGATATGTAGTTAATGTAGGTAATTAATTAATAATACTAATTTATAATACTATTAAAATTTTAATTGATTGAGATATGTAGTTAATAATTTCAAAGTATAAAATTATTAAACTAACAAATAACAATTGTAGTACATTTAGAAAGTAAATCAATCATTATCCCTTAATTATGCATTCCCCCTACTTATTTGGAAAGTAAATCAATCATTATCCCAAATCATGCCTTTAGAATAATATCTAAAATTATAATAATATTAAAATTTTAATTGATTGGGATATGTAGTTAATTTAAGTAATTAGAATTATTGTTTATTATAAATTAATTTATTATTTGTAATATTTATTATTATTACTATTTTTGGTGTATCAAGATTTTGCAACAAAAAAAATATAGGAAAAAAGCATGGTTCTTAGCCACACAGCCTAACAAATCTAGTTTTGAAAACCCTGCCTTTTCATTTTACTTACTACTTGCATTGCCGTCTATGTAAAAATGAGCTTGTGAATATATCAATTATCTCATTTTATACACTTCTTTGTATTTACTGGTGTTTGATAAAATTGAATGAAATAGTTTTGAATGTTTAAATAATCTGAATGAGCTGAATGAATGTTTAAATAATCTAAATGAGCTAAATGAAGCAGAATTCTGAATACTGAATAAAAAAAATTATTTGATAATTGACATATTTAAAACATATGAATAACATATTTGTATTATTTTATTCCTCTGAAAAAATTTCAAAATTGTTGTAAATTTATTTAATATTACTTAATATAATAGTTAATATTATAAAAAAAATAAATATAAAATGCTTCATTCGCCAGTCATTCAACCCATTCACCAAAAAAATTACACTTTGTCATTCATCCTAAAAAACTGACCGATTCAACCATTTAAATAATTTTTATTTAAAACAAACGCACTGAATGATTGACTGATTCATTCATTTAACTCTAAACAAACACCTCCTGTGTGGCACAATATATTCAACAATTAAACTTGGCTGCCAATGACACTACTTAGCATTAGACTTACTAGTCTAAAGTCTCACACATATTAGAGAGGGATTATTTTTTTCTCTCTCCCATATAGATAGATAGATAAAATATTGACAACAGGGTTGTGACGCCCCCAAAATTAGGTATACATCACCCATCTTGGGTCGCCACTTACATGGTACAGAATTTAAATACAACTTATTAACATAACTGTCAGGTATATAATACGACATAAATCATAAGTTTAAATACAAATATCGCCTACTAGATATTATACAAACTCAAACAAAAAGTCCTCATTACAATTATTATCACACTATTTCACGCTGAATAGTGAGGACTACTAATGCTATCTTCGTGACCATCACTCGTTTCCCAGACTAAATCGTCCCAGCCTATATTCTCATTTCACAAGAGAATAAAGAAAGAAAAGGTGAGCTCAACTAGCCCAAGAAGAAATATTATGACTAAGATAATGCAAAATAAATTATCAATAGTCTTCAACAATGTTAAACCGATAAAATACAATAGACAACGGTTTAATCATAGCCGAATATCTGATCCATTAAAAGAGTCAAGTAGAAAATAAAATCTACTATCTTTTATGATTTTAAAAGGTTTTTCATCATCATTATAAATTTGAGACTCACTTTAATAAATAATCCACATCATCGAATCACCCCGCACTACTACCAAGGATATTCTTTAAGTATCACGATCACAATTATTCCCGCATTACTACCAAGAATAGTTGTGTATTCATTAATGGTCGTGATCATGCCAACAATCGTCCATCAATGCACTACTACCAATCGAGGATTTTTACCACATCATTTGTAACATTACGGTCATGATTACAATCGAATAATCCTCGGTCATAATCATACCAAGTCCATCCATGCTCTACATGTGCCACGTATGACTTTAAAAAAAAATATAAACATGAGGATGATGACAATGATATAAGAATTCAATAAAACAAGTTCAAGAATTATTTTATCCGTGATTTATTAACGTCCAAATTGTCAACACGATCTCGCTTTGAGAGAAAAATTCAAGAATGATCGTAAAAATATTTCCATGAAAAGATATCGATGAAACGCAAATATCAAGGATATTCTACTAATTTCATGGAGTATAGAAGTCATAGTTTTAACCAACTGGGTATAATAAAGAATGGAATAACAAAAGAAATCACCATGCATGCGGTATTGTGATGTATGTGTTATTCCAATGTAATAATAATAACGGAACCAAAGTCGTGAAATTCACACCGGCGGATGTTCCAACAGTAATAATAAAGATGGAACCGTCATCCGTAAAAACACACGAGATAGGATATTCCAACAGAATGATAAAGATTTTAACCAGTCCTGTGTAAAACACATGCATGTGATGTTCCAAATGAATAATAATAAAGATTTTAACCAGTCCTGTAAAACACATGTGATGTGATGTTCCAATGAATAATAAAGAATGTCACCAAGTATAGGTAAACCACAGATACAAAAGTTATTCCAATGTAATAATAAGCAATGGAATAACATAAGGATTTCACCAAGTATAGGGTATACCGCATATCAAAGTTATGTATAGGTATGCCACTTTTACAAAAGTTATTCCAATGTAATAATAATAGTGAATGGAATAATGTAAGTTCTCTTCAAGAAGAAAGAATAACACCTTACTAGTAAAAGAACCTGAATAAAGAAGTAGTGAAGTAGCGAATAATCTTCTTCTTTCTATAACTTTCTCTCTATAAACCTTCTCTCTAATTTCTCTCTCAGAGTTTCAATGAATTCGTAAGAAAATAATGAAGGAATGAGCTTCTATTTATAGGAAAATGGAATGCATAAGAATTAATCCATGAACGGTCCAGATTGATTTACTTTAATCTGACTATCCATATTTAAAGCAAAATCTTTTAAATAAAATATAATATATTCTATTTATATAAAAACATTTTACTATGCAAACACACTACGCAAAAACACTATGCAACACTACGCATAATAAAATATAATATATTTTATTTATAAAATAACTTTAATAAAGTATTCTGCTTTATATAAAGATGTTTCGCTTTTATTACGTTAATAATACGAATAAAACAAAACGTCATTATCGCTATAATAATTCATATTATTAATCGACAATAATGGAATCAAACCAAGTGACTTCTCACATAAAGATCAATAATCAATACCGTGTCTACTACGCAACCACACGTACATCGTACTTTTACTACCGAGTAGTTCAACAAGATCAACGAAAAACTTCCAATTATTTCAATAAAATATTTTTGTCTTTTCTCAATCCGACAATAATTCGCTGTGGGGTCCACCAATGATTGAGTAGTTGTACGAATATTCCTCGCTAAACCTAATATTCCCGACCAATCGAATATAATATAACCACTTGTATACTTTGCAAAATTTATAAATATTACCCACAACTATAACATTATATCAAATTATTCCATAATATTCAAAAATAATATTTATAGAAAATTCATCTTTATTTATAAAAAGTCGGGGTCTCTTACAACTCCCCTTCTTATGAAATTTCGCCTCTAAATTAGGTACGATACTGGTATGTCGAAGAGGTAAGGATACCTTGATTTCATTTCGATTCTAACTCCCAAGTCATTTCCTCAACATCGTGGTTCCTCCACAAAACTTTGACTTGAGGTATAACCTTGGAGCGTAGAATATGTTCCTTCTTATCCAAAATTTGAACAGAACCTCTTCATACGTCCAAATCTTCCGCTTATTTCGTCCTGCCTTCTAACTCAATAATATGGTTCGGTCTTTCACATATTTACGTAATATGGATATGTGAAAACGCTATGAACACGAGACATATTTGGCGGAAAGCAGTCTATAGCCACGCTCCTACCTACTCGATCGAGGATTAAAATGGACCGATGAATCGAGGATTAAGTTTCTCTCTTTTCCAAATCTTGTAACTCCTTTCCATGGAGCAACTTTTAACAACACATGATCTCCTATATTGAATTCCACGCCCTTTCGATGAAGATCAAAGATAACTCTTTTGTCTATTTTGTGAGGTTTTTATACGTTGTTTGATCGTTTGAATCTTTTCCGTAGTCATACATACGTATTCAACTCCGGTCCCAACAACGTTGCTTCACCCACCTCATCCCAAAGATACCGAGAACGACACTTTCTTCCATACAACGCTCGAATGGAGCCATGCCAATACTTGCTTGATAACCTGTTGTTGTAGGAAAACTCCACCAATGGTAAAAACTTGTCCCAACTCCCTTGAAATCAAGAACACAGAGTCTTAATAGATCTTCAAGAGTTTGAATAGTCCTCTCCGATCGTCCGTCCGTCTCGAGGATGATATCTGCCGGAGCTAAATCGTAAGTCCGTGCCCATAGCTTTTGCAAACTAACCCAAAATCGTGAAGTGAATCTTGGGTCTCGATCGAAAACTATGGATACCGCAAGATACCATGCAGCCCACAATCTCGCTTATGTACATACGAGCAAGACGTTCAAGTGTATAAGTTTCTCGATCGGTAAGAAATGAGCGGAGACTTGGTCAATCTATCAACAATGACCCAAATCGCATCAATGCCTTGAGAAATCTTAGGAAGACCCCGAGAATGAAATCCATGGTAATGTGCTCCCACTTCCATTCGGAATTTCAAGTGGTTTCAATGGACCTTTGGTACTTGATGCTCCGCTTTAACTCGTTGACAAGTTAGACACCTTGAGATAAACAAATACTATCTCTCTCTTCATATTGCTCCACCAAAATGTATGACGAATATCATGATACATTTTGGTACTCCTGATGGATTGCAAATGGTGTGTTGTGCGCCCCATCATGATATTATACTTTAAATCGTGGTCGTTAGGAACACAAAGTCCGGAGTTGACTCAAGTATTCCTTCTTCATCGATTCTTGCTTCCGTGATAGCACCCTCTTTGCACTTTCTTTTTTCATACGCATCGCCTCCGTGTCCGTAGCTTGAAAGCGCCTTTAACTTTATCGATTAAAGTCGGTTCTACTCAGATATTTGCTATCATCACACGCGTCCCCGAGTCTTTAACTCTATCTCCATCCTTTGCAAGTCACACAAAATGGGCCTTTGTGTTGACAATAACGCACTCAGCATTTCTTGCATACGATCTTCTACTCGATGCATCACCTACCACGTTCGCTTTCCGGGATGGTATTGATGGTATGATCATAATCTTTCAATAGCTTCAAGCCAACGCCGTTGTCGCATGTTGAGTTCCTTTTGAGTGAAGAAATATTTGAGGCTTTTTATGATCCGTAAAGATCTCCACTTTCTCCCCATACAAGTAATGCCTCCAAATTTTAAGTGCAAAGATAATAAATGCTAACTCCGGATCACGAGTAGGATAATTCCTCTCATATTCTTTGAGTTGTCGAGGCATAAAGCTATAACTTTTCCATGTTGCATAAGAACACATCCCAACCCTTTGCTCGAAGCATCACCAGAGATGACAAATCCTCCGAGCCAAATGGTATTGTCGAAACAGTCTTTGAAATAAGTCTCTTCTTGAGTTCTTGAAAACTCTTCTCACATTCTTCGCTCCAACCGAACTTTGTATCTTTTCGAGTCACCGAGTCAATGGAGTAGCGATTCGAGAAAATCCTTCCACGAATCTCCGATAATAACCACAAAAACCGAGAAAGCTACGTTTCTTGGTCATCGATCTAGGTTGTTCCCAAATTTGAATAGCTTCAATCTTTGCGGGTCAATGATATTCCATGACTTGATACCACGTGCCCAAGGAATGCTACTTCTTCAAGCCGTAACTCGCATTTCTTCAACTTGGCATAAAGCTTATATTCACGGCTTTTGGAGTGTCGACCTCAAGTGATGCTCATGATCTTCACGGCTTTTGGAATAAATAAGGATGTCATCAATAAAGACGACCACAAAGTGATCTAAATATTCCTCAATACTCGGTTCATCATATCCATGAAGGCGGCGAGAGCATTAGTCAATCCAAAGGACATGACTAGAATTCATAATGCCCGCATCGAGTTCCGAAAGCCGTCTTTGGAATGTCACGTGGTTCTAATCTTCAATTGGTGATATCCTAACGAAGATCAATCTTTGAAAAGAATTTGGCTCCTTGTAACCGGTCAAACAGTCATCAATACGCGGCAATGGATACCTATTTTTGATGGTGACATGATTCAACTCCCGATAATCAATACAAAGTCGCATACTCCCATCTTTCTTCTTCACGAATGTAAGCAGAGCACCCCAAGAGAAGTACTAGGACGAATAAAGCCAATGTCTAACAATTCCTCGCAGTTGGGTCTTTAACTCCTCAAGTTCAATAGAGCCATTCGATATGGGGCTTTGGAAATAGGTTTTGTACCAGGTTCAAGGTCGATACAAAATTCAATTTCACGCTCTGGGGGTAGGCCAGGAAGTTCTTCGGGGAATACGTCAGGAAATTTATTAACAATAGAAATATCGCTCAAAACTGACGTATTTTTGTTTAAATCATGATATGAGCTAAGAAAGCTTGACATCCATTTTTCAATAAACGAATAGCTTTATGGCTTGAGATGACCGTGATTGATTTTAATGGTTTGGTCATTTGAATTCGCATAATAGGTTGATTAGGAATATGAAAGCTAACAACCTTACGAAAACAATCAATTTTTGCATGATAAGTAGTTAACCAATCAATCCCTAGAATCACGTCTAAAGCAAGTATTTTTAATGAAATAAGATCGACAGGTAATGTGAGGGTACCGATTTGAACCAAACAAGACTTATAAACAGTGGATGTAATGAAGGTTTCTCCCAACGGAGTTTCCACAGATAAGTCAAAGTCTAATTTCTCCGGAGTCAAATTTAATCGATGAGCGCAAGTAGGAGAAATAAAAGAATGGGTAGAACCCAGTATCAAATAAAGTGTAGACTTCATTAGAGTTTATGATAAGCTTACCCGTGATGACCTCATTCGGGTTCCTTGCTCTCTCGGGAGGTCACAACAAACGCCTCCTTTGCAGACTACTGGTTTTGACTTTTCCGGGACTACCTTTTGGTGCCTCCATCCTAGTTGAATTTGTCTTGATGAAACGACAAAATCGAGCTAAGTGACCTTCTCTTCCACAATTATAACATGCTTTGACGGCGTGGCACGATTCGGACCGATGTGTCCCTCTTCTCCGCATTTTGAAGCATATGATAGGTGGTCTTTCTCCTTCCTTAACAACGGTCTTTGGTCTTTGACGTCTTTCCATCATTGTTGAATCTCCGCTTTCTTGAAATGTCCATTCTTATTGTTTTGGCCTGATTACCACCGGTGGTTACCATATCTCGCCAATTGATTCCCTCCACGCTTATTGTCACCGCTCACGATGACTACTCTCACCGGTATTATAACTTTGCATTACCGCTTCTTTTTTAGTTCGCGTTGACTCGTTATCGCTACTCCACTAATCGAGCCCTATTTACAACATCCAATACAAACACGCTTTATGAGAAATAAGATGTTGGCGTATCTCCGACTTCAAACCTCTTAAAAACATTCGCGCCATTCTCTCTTCATTATCCACCAAGTGGGGTATGAACCGTGATAACTCCGCAAATTTTGCCTCGTATCATACACGGTCCATATTGTTTTGTTCCAACTTGATAAACTCCACCTCCTTCTTATGGCGAATACTTTCGGAAAAGTATTTGTCGTTGAATGACTCTGAACTTCTCCCAAGATATCTTCAAGACAAAGAGTTTGAGTACGCTTTTACCGATTCCCACCAAGAATCTGCCTCTCCGCAACATAAAGGCGTGAGAAGGAACCCTTTTGCTCTTGAGCATCCCAAGACATCAAATATCTTGTAATCTGCTTTATCCATGCTTCCGCCAGAAGTGGTTTTGGCTTTCTCCTTAAACTCCGGTGGTCCCCAATTGAATTGTTTAGCGGTGACCGCCGAGAGTTTTCCGTGTTTCCACCTACGTTTTGGGCAGAGTCGCTCTGCTTTCTTCAGATAAAATTGCATAAAGCCTCCGAACATTTGATCATTCATCATTTGGTCAAGGTTGTTGTTGTTTTGCGTGAGGATTGTCGCCTTCGATGCACATTATCCTCGATTATTGATATGTGGTGAATCAACGATCGCTTTGTGCTCCATTCTTATTCTCAACATTCTCGAGATGTCATTTTCAGACATCGCCACAAAACAAAAGATTAATTGACATTTAACAATTATCTTTATATTCGAACCGACCAATAAAATAGCACAAAAACTTAGGTAGGTCATACTAATGCGAAGGTATTCTCCGCCTCCCCTCCTAGTACTTTTCTCACATCTTAGCCAGGATCATATCCTTAGCTCGATACTCAATCGCGACGCCCCAAAAATTAGGTATACATCACCCATCTTGGGTCGCCACTTACATGGTATGTAATTTAAATACAACTTATTAACATAACTGTAGTGGTATAATACGACATATAAACTGTAAGTTTAAATACAAATATCGCTCTACTAGATATTATACAAACTCAAACAAAAGTCCTCATTATAATTATTATCACACTATTTCACGTAATAATGAGGGACTACTAATGCTATCTTCGGGACCATCACTGCTTCCCGACTCGTCCCAAATTTATATTCTCATTTCCTCAAGAGAACAAAGGAAAGAAAGGGTGAGCTCAACTAGCCCAAAGAAGAAATATTATGACTAAGATAATGCAAAATAAATTATCAATAGTCTTCAACAATGTTAAACCGATAAAATACAATAGACAACCAGGTTTAATCTGCGGCTGAATATCTGATCCATTAAAAGAGTCAAGTAGAAAATAAAATCTACTATCTTTTATGATTTTAAAGGTTTTTTCATCAATTGTTATAATGAGACTCGACTTTAATAAATAATCCACATCATCGAATCACCCCGCACTACTACTACCAAGGATATTCTTTAAGATCACGATCACAATTATTCCTCGCACTACTGGCCAAGAATAGTTGTGTATTCATTAATGGTCATGATCATGCCAACAATCGGTCATCAATGCACTACTACCAATCGAGGATTTTTACCACATCATTTGTAACATTACTACCATGATTACAATCAATAATCCTCAATATCATAATCATACCAAGTCCATCCATGCTCTACACAGCCATGTATTTGACTTTAAAAAAAATATAAACATGAGGATGATGACAATGATATAAGAATTCAATAAAACAAGTTCAAGAATTATTTTATCCGTGATTTATTAACGCCCAAATTGTCAACATAATAATTTGCTTTCAGAGAAAAATTCAAGAATGATCGTAAAAATATTTCCATGAAAAGATATTGGATGAAACGCAAAATATCGAGGATATTCTACTAATTTCATGGAGTATAGAAGTCATAGTTTTAACCAATTTGGGGGTATAATAAAGAATGGAATAACAAAAGAAATCACCATGCATGCGGTAGATTTGATGTATGTGTTATTCCAATGAATAATAATAACGGAACCGTGTCGTGAAATTCACACCGACAGGGATGTTCCAATGAATAATAAAGATGGAACTGCATCCTGTAAAACACACGATGATAGGATATTCCAACAGAATGATAAAGATTTTAACCAGTCCTGTAAAACACATGCATGTGATGTTCCAATGTAATAATAATAAAGATTTTAACCAGTCCTGTAAAAACACATGCATGGATGTTCCAATGTAATAATAGAAGAATGTCACCAAGTATAGGTAAATCATGTACACAAAGTTATTCCAATGTAATAATAAGCGATGGAATAACATAAGGATTTCACCAAGTATAGGGTATCGCCGTATCTACAAAAGTTATGTATAGGGTATGCCACTTTTACAGAGTTATTCCAATGTAATAATAAATGAATGGAATAATGTAAGTTCTCTTCAAGAAGAAAGAATAACACCCTTACCGTAAAAGAACCTAATAAAGAAGTAGTGAAGTAGCGTATCATACTCTTCTTCTTTCTATAACTTTCTCTATATAGTTTCTCTCTATAATTTCTCTCTGTAGAGTTTCAAATGAATTCAGTAGAAAATAATGAAGGAATGAGCTTATTTATAGGAAAATGGAATGCGTAAGAATTAATCCATCGAATCGGTCCGATTGATTTACTTTAATCGACGGTCCATATTTAAAGCAAAATCTTTTAAATAAAATATAATATATTCTATTTATATAAAAACATTTTACTTATCAAACACTACGCAAAAACACTACGCAACACTACGATAATAAAATATAATATATTTTATTTATAAAATAACTTTAATAAAGTATTCGCTTTATATAAAAGATGTTTACATTTTATTACGTTAATAATACTGAATAAAACAAAACGTCATTATCGCTATAATAATTCATATTATTAATCGACAATAATGGAATCAAACTAAGTGACTTCTCACATAAAGATCAATAATCAATACCGGTAATATTTCTTGTCAACCACACGTATTCTTTCGTACTTTTACTACTGAGTAGTTCAACAATATCAACCAGTAAAACTTCCGCCGTTATTTCAATAAAATATTTTTGTCTTTTCTCAATCCGATAATAATTACATTGTGGGGTCCACCAATGATTGAGTAGTTATCACGAATATTCCCCGCTAAACCTAATATTCCCCACCAATCGAATATAATATAACCACTTGTATACTTTGTAAAATTTATAAATATTACCCACAACTATAACATTATATCAAATTATTCCATAATATTCAAAAATAATATTTATAGAAAATTCATCTTTATTTATAAAAACTGGGGTCTTACAAGGGTATCGAACACATATAATTATCGTGATAAGCAGATCGATTTAATTCCGTGCCATAAATTTAATTTTTATCTTACATCATTCAAATGATGGATTCGTTAGATTCGCTTTGATACAAGAAGGTTTTTTTGATTGAAAGATCGATAACATAAGAGATAGTTTATAAATTCTTACATCTATTTATCTTTTTATTTTATCAAAAAATTTCTTGTATTTTCGTCTCATATATTCATTTTGATGTTCCGAATCAATTTCAAAATGTGTGTTTTTTATTTTATTTTATTGATTTCTTAGTAATAGATAGGGATTAGAATAATGAGCTAGTGAAATAGTATTGGGCTGTCCACAATTACCCCAGAAAAAAAAACTGCAACTCCTTGACAAAAATCTGATAAACACAACCACTAAACAACTGACACGTAAGCAGATTGACTTCTAAACGACGTGTCCACCAACTAAAATTTCACGGTCAAGTCCCCCAATCATTTTTTTCTCTCTGTTTCTATCGCACACAGAAGACTCAGCCTGTATCCGAAAGCTATATCTATAGGACAAATATATCTCGTTTGTCCAGCAGCGGTAGGGGTGTGAATATTCTGACGCGGTTGGATCTACGGTAAGCTAATATGGCGGAAGAGAAGTACAATCGGAAGAATCCGGCGGTGAAAAGGATTTTACAGGAGGTGAAAGAGATGCAATCAAACCCCTCCGATGATTTCATGAGCCTCCCTCTGGAGGTTCCTATTCAAATCTATTTTACTTTTTCTTCATTGTTCAAATTACTACAGCTGGATCTATTTTAAATCATCTCTCTTTTATGTAGTATTTGTTGTGATATGTGATGCTTGGAATATAATTATTTGTGTTGAATTTTACTGTTGGAAATATAGAATCAAATTAATGAGGATTTTCAAAATTATGTTTATATTGATTTTTTACTTCGCGAGTTTATGTCATTTTTGTGAAAAGCTGGCTATGAATTTGGGAGATAGGAAATTCGAATTCGTGTTTTTCCTGTATTCTCACTGTTTTTGGTCGATTGAGCTTGTATTGATTCTATATTTTACCTTTTGAAGCATTTTTAATCAGTATTTTGGAACCACCGTCCGCTAGACTTACTAGCGGACGCATTAAGTATAATTTATGGACACTTATGCCCTCACTTAGCATGTGCACGAGCAGTTGAAATAACATCATCCGCTAGTATGTCTAGCGGACCAACTTGAAATAAAAAGTAGTAACATGTCATCCTGCTGTAGAATTAACACAGTCCTTTGACACGAGTACAACCCCAACACGCAACAAAGTTCTGTACAACATATCACATGACACAACATTAAACATCCCCAACACGCAACAACATAACATGTACAACAATTAATATTACACAACATCATTCACAGAATATCATACACAAATTCATCGCACTCCTCAGGTATGCACTCTGGGTTGGAAGCTTCCCTTTTTCATCCTTTACATTGACCATCCTCTCAACATTATTTGCTACAGATTGAATACCAAAATTTTCAGTGAAACATTGTCTAGAGGGACCAAAAGATAATGGACGCCACACCCAAAGCATTTTGCACCATTGATATCCAATACCTGAAATTCCCCAAAGTATAGCTTGCTCAAATCCTCCTTAGTCCTTTGTAAGGTGCTGAAGAACTGGAGCTGCAAAGGATCCTGCACCAGAGGTGTGAAGAAATTATATATAAATATGATAGATACATCATGATATGAGATACATCAAAGAGGCTACCATTCTCCCTACAGTTTACAGTAGAGTCCATGATTGAGTCCTTGTACTGAATTGGCATACTCCAACCAGTAAATGGCACCATCTTCCCACCATTGGCAACATGAAAATCATATAGAACTGTCTTCTTGAGATCAGATTCACTGGCATAGCATCTGCGAGCCACAACCTTCTTATCAGCTTGAGATCAGCTTCACTGGCATAATGTTAATCAAATATAGATGTGCAAATTATGGTGGGTTTATTTTACTCTTTGTTAAAATGACAATATGCTTCAGTAAATTTAAATCTAATTGAGTCACACAGATCTCAGTAATATATTCAGTCACCTCCTATAAAGATCTCTTAAATAAAGTAAACAATAGAAAAAGAGAATTTCAGAAGAACTTACTAATGAAAAAGCTTCAGAACAGTTGGTCAGGAGATATAAACATCTCGACTCATTTCACCTCCCAAGTCAACAAATTCAAGTACCCACTTTTGATGCCTAACAAGATGCACCAAAAGAGATATAAACATACTAAAGGAAATGCGAACAATTCATAATGAGGCATTCTATTGTTTGAATTGAGGACATTATTGTTGCAGCACGACACAGACCTAAGACGCTCAGCAGTAACCGTGAAGGGGGAAAAGGAAGCAATTGGAATATAACAATTAAAAATTTAAAATCCATTACTCAGCTTGTTTTACAGATATGGGTTTGGAGAAGCTTACTCAATTCGCCGATTAGCTGTACTTTGCTTTTGGGGTTCTAGCCATTTACCCAATTCGCAGACGGTAGAGTATTACCTTTGTTACCTTACCCAATTCGCAGACTGTAGCATTCGCCGATTTGCTGTAGGTTCTAGCCAATTTACCCAATTCGCACTCGTATTACCTTTGTTACAGACTGTAGCATTCACCGATTTGCTGTAGGTTATAGCCAATTGACCCAATTTTGGCTTAGCGCGCTATGGGGGGCATAAGTGTCCATAAATTATACTTAATGCGTCCGCTAGTAAGTCTAGCTGACGGTTTTTCTTTCAATCAGATCTTAGCCATTCATTAATTACACGGACGGTATAGATGATATATGCCATTTTTTGATCCATAGCAAATAGATGCTATGGATCATTCCCCATATATATATATATATATATATATATATATATATACACGGTCCGTCTCTAAAGCGAACTTTAAAGAGCGAACCAAAGACGAACTGTCGTCTTTGGTGTCTATGGCGACGGGTCGAACCGTCGCCATAGCCATGTAGTCTTTGGTGACGGGTCGAACCGTCGCCATATACACCAAAGACGACGGTTCATCTTTGGTTCGCTTTTTAAGGTTCGCTTTAAAGCCTCTCCGTATATATATATATAGACACACACACTACAAGCTCATAGTAGTATGAATGTTTTGTTTGAATTGAAATTATTTCTGTGAATTTTGATTTGTCCTTTTTCTGTGTTATGTCCTAATTATTCTTTTTGAGTTTGCTTGTGAGAACTGAACCAAACTTCCCTATAATTTTCATATGCAACTTGTAGGTTGGCTAGATTACGTGCACTTTATTGATTAACACACTCATTGCATTTCCTCAAACACATAATTGAATCGTTTTAGCGTTTGTCTTAACTTATTCTCCACCTAATATATGAAGCTGCTGCATTGAGAAGTTTCCATATATATGGATTTCTATCCCCTTCTCTCCTCTCTCTCTCTCTCGCCCCTCTTCTCTTTTTATATGTTTTTTTATATGTTTTTATAAGTATGAATCTATAATTTAGGTTGTGATGAAGTGTTTGAATGTATTTTTGATGTTTCAAACTAGTAGTCTGATAGCCTTTATATTATGTTGTCAGGAGAATATAGTTGAATGGCAATTTGCAATCAGGGGACCAAATGAAACTGAGTTTGAGGGAGGCATCTATCATCGAAGAATTCAGTTGCCTTCAGAATACCCTTTTAAGCCTCCTTCATTTATGCTATTGACTGTAATGTTTCTTTTTCTACAAACTCTTATCCTATGGATTTTATGAACTTTATAGGATGTTCATTATATTTGTTGGTTAGACTTTGGATGTTATTTTACTTTGCTCTGGTTTACTAACCAGCTTTCTTGTTGTTGTAACAGCCAAATGGTCGATTTGAAACCCAAACCAAGATATGCTTAAGCATATCAAATCATCATCCTGAGCACTGGCAGCCATCATGGAGTGGTAACTTTTATTCGCAGTTCAAACGAAATAATATTGAGCATATTGACTATGTAATTGTTAGACGACCATTTATATGTTTGTTGCCTTTTCCTTTGTGCTGATTAGTGGAGGTTACAAAAGAAATTAAAACAGATATGTGTGAGACTAAAAGCCTTCTTTTTTTTTTTTTTTTGGGGGGTTGGGGGGAGAAAGAAATTATCAGAATTGAGATGTGTGGCTAAAAGAAGATACTGCACAATCTTATATATATATATATATATATATATATAAAATTATATATCAATACTGACAGAAAGCTTTCAATATTTAAGTACACAAATCTATACTAATAGGTTAATTGTTGCATTAATATTATTATTTATTGTAAGCTAAGAAGAGTGTTCCATAATTTGATGCTCTAATTTGAGAGTTATAGATCAATCTCAGATTTGGTGAGAAGGTGGTCAGTTTCTTAACTCGATGCCATTCATACACAATGTCAATTTATAATGTCTTAAGAGCTGGTCATAATTAGTTTACATCAGTTCGCTGCAAATTGTTGAAGATTGATATGGGGAATGGGAATTATGACATATTTAAAAATTGAATCCTGCTATATCTTGTGGCAAAACATTACTGCTTTTGTTTCAATGACACAGAATGTATATAAGTGCAAATACATGGTTAGTCTGTTTGACGTGTCTTCTCGCAACAAAACAAAAGTAGCAACATTTTACACTTAAGATGTATCATTTTCCTAAACAATTTCAGTTGGATTATTAAGACATTTACAGTTATGTTGATCAGACTGAAGCAACAACTAAAGTTCTTAGTCTGGATTTAGGTGTGTCTCTTTTCTTTTGGGGATGTCCTAAAATTCTGCCTTCTTATTTCTTAACTTATTCATGGATTCGACTCTTAGAATTGTTTAAAATGTAGAAGACCTAAAAATGGGTCCATCGAATCCTTATTTTTGACTTATACACCAATCTCAATATTTTTTACTTCAACCTTAATATCTTTTATATCAATCTCAATATCTTCTGCACCAATCTCAGTATCTTTTACAATTTAAACTGCGTGATAATGCAATAGAGGTATCTTATACAAGCATGATGGAGTATATGTTATGCTGTTTGCTTGCAGTCATGACTCAGGATGTACGTTGCTTGATAATTAATAGTGGAAAAGCATCAAGGAAGGAACACTAGATTCTATAAACTAATTATGATGTACTTTTCATGGTTGTCTTGTATACAGAATAGAATGATAGTAATATCTTAGCGGTAAATTTCTTCATTTTGATAGTACATGTCTATTATGTTTATTGGCAGTTCGGACAGCTTTGGTAGCACTAATTGCATTTATGCCCACTAGCCCAAATGGCGCATTGGGCTCGTTAGACTATAAGAAAGAAGAAAGGCTTGTTCTTGCAATTAAATCCCGTGAAGCTGCTCCAAAGTTCGGGAATCCCGAACGTCAACAACTAATTGATGAGGTATGTTATTGCCAGGCTGCAGCTGTCAGTTTTTTACGTACAAGACCTCGAGACTTAATATCTATTACTCGTGCAGATTCATAACTATATGCTGGGCAAGGCACCCCCGGTTCCTCAACTTATCCCTCCACAGGCTGCTGAAAAAAAATCTACAAACAAAGATGGCGAATCCCAGGTCAGTCCTCAAAATGCTGATGTGCATGCTGCTAGGGAAGAGCTCCCTAATACTGATGTAGATGAGATTATAGTTGAAGAACGGCATGAAGCTCTTTTGAATGCAAACCCTGTTCCGGAAGGAATGGGGGTTGCAAGGCTGGTTACTGCTGGACACTCAAGTGAACAGCAGCAGCAACTGCAGAGGCCAGAAACTAGGGTTCAGAGACCGGTTGATGATCGCTTATTCACTTGGGCTTCTGTAGGACTCACCATTGCTATCGCTTTCCTTCTGTTGAAGAAGTTTTTGAAAGCCAGTGAATATGGTGCTGTATTCATGGACGGGTCGTAAATACGTGTGTAGTTTGTGCAGATGTTAATTTAGCTACTGCGTTTGGAAAGGTACACTAGATTTTCTTAGTAACTGGAAAAGTTTGTAATATATAATAATATATAGTTCTTATGCTTCAATTATCTGTAATAATGAAGACAACATATTGAAAATTGTAAACATATTTTGGTTTGTTGGTATGTTTATGATTTTTGTTGGATAATTATGAATGGTCATACAGTTAAAATCAGGTATGTACAAGTTTTTTCACTATTTATATTGAGAATTGATACTTGAATAATGTAATGTACACTAACTGTACACAAATTGTGCACAAATAGTAGCATTTATGTATTGTCTTAATAATAAAAATATATAAAATATTTAATTATGTATCGCTCTCTATTTTTTCTCTTTTTAATATCTTTTGTGCATAAATTTTTATGTATAATTAGTGTCCCTAGTATTACTATTATATTTTTACATGTAAAAATATTAATTCTAGAAGGTGCTCTTCACATAAATAATAAGCTATCTTGGAATATATTGCAAAGTTTAACATTTTTTATTTATTATTCATTCCCTATTTATTAAGCTTTCCGTCCAAAAATTTGCTCCAAAACTTAAGTCATGTTATGTATTAGTATAAATTTACTTTAAATTATAATTATGAAACTTATCAATGTATAAAATTAATAAAAATAAAAATTTAAAAAATTTCATTTATTATACATTTCTTCAAAAAAAAATTATCACTAATATTTAATTAAGAATATATAGAATTAGTAAGAATTATATGAAAATCTTATTTGTTATACATTTCTTCACAAAAAATTACTGTTACTTATCCATGTGAACAATCAATAAGTCCATGTAAACCTTCACAATATATATTATTTTCCCAAAACTTATTGCAATCAGTCAAGTCCAGTTCGAAAAGGGTCAAATTAGAAAATAACCCATATTAACGAAGATCAATGCAAACAAATCAATACCATGTTGCCAAAACAATTATAAAAATTAGCACCCAGTAACATGTCTTATATGTATAAATTATGTTGCATAAAATTTAAAGAATTAATTATAAAAAATAAAATAATACTATAACTAAACTTATAAGAGTAAAAAAAAAAAATTTAAAAAAAGTTATACCATAATTACACTAAGCTGCCCATACAGCTTTATAATACGAGTGTGTGTGAGCGGTTTTTCCCGCATTAAAGCTGCTGTTGGGAAATAAAGGGATGCCTGATAACTAGAAGTTTGTGTTATTGCTTTATTTTAGTACTCTTTTAGTTTTATTTAAGCTGTTTACTGAAAATAATTATACTCTCTTTCTTGAACCTAACTGCCCCTTAACTTTATAATTTCAATCTCACCTCCTTTTCCGTTGGGTTTATGAGTATGTTAGGGTTTGTAAGGAAGCTGGAAGCTGTTGATTAGTTTCTGTACTTAGCCACATGGCTTTCTAGCAAGCGCCCAAATACTTGATATTTTTCCTTAAATTGATTTTATGAGATTATTGTTTGTACATGTTCATGTCTTTCTTCTGTCAACTGCTTCTGAAGAATTTACTCCTTTGTTTTCGTATTTTCTTAGAGGTGCTTGTTGGAACAGAATCGGCATACAGCTCTGGTACTTTTCAGGTACATATCAGCTAGCTTTTGTTAATCTACATGCCAGTTATAGTTATGATTTTGGATTGTTTAACTGTTTTTATTTGGTGATCTAAAACCAACCAATATGCTACGTACTCGTAATTCAAGGTACAATTTTTTTGAAGTTGTAATTTTCTTTTCAGACGCGATTTCCAGAAAATATAACATCAAATTGTCCCACCGGCGGATGTTTCAATATAATAAGATTACTAGACGGTAGTTGGTAGACAATGAGCTAGTGAAATGAAGATTCGTTTAAGTTTTGTTTTCTCACATAATATAGTAGGAACACACACCACATAAGAATATATAATGTCCTTTTCACTTGAGCGAATTACATAGAAATTTGGCATCATATTAACCTTTGAAAATCTTAAATACTACATATTGTAACTAGACAATGGAGATTAATTATTTAAAAAATATTCAAGGAAGAGAAACAGTCACAGAATACATCCTCTGATTCTGGCTAATTTTTAGTAATCTAAAATGTCTGCCAAATTCTATACCAGTAAAAAGTTCTATGAATCTACTTTCCAACACGTTCAACAGCTTGCCATTTAGATTTTTCTAAATAGTTATACCTATTTTCAACGAGAGGTTTCTCTCGTCTGCAAAAACCCAAAAAAACCTTTAATGTCTTTCTTGCGCTGCATCAGAAATCAAAGAGGGTCAGGAACCATTTATAGACTAATGAAAAATTAACTCAAACCCATTTATAGCATCATATTTATGTTGGAGGATGCCAAATAGCTTGTGATTATGTTGGAATGCTAATTACGTCTTCTTATAAGATAGCAACTAGCAACAAGATAGCAAGAATGAAGCCTACAACTCCCAAATGAGTTTATGATACTTTTGCTTTATTTTCTGGCACCATACCTGCTTTCCGGGTTTTCTGAACTTGTGAATTTGATTACAAAGCCCCCTATAGTAAAACTCATCCGCATCAATCTCGACATGCATATTCTTGAACAGAACAGTGATTTCTTCTTCTTTGTTAGAACCGGTGAGAATTTGCCTTTTGCAGAGTAATCTTGCGTCTTTTTCAGTCCGAATCAGGCACCCGAGGAGGAAAACATAAGATGTAACAGCCTTTAAGCAGTTATGGTAACAATGCTCCATTGCCATGAAGTTCCTCAATAACATTTCCGTATGATTCTGAATTTTCAGGGGTGGAATTCTCAGTAACCCTTCAGCAAAGTTTATGTTCAATAAGCTTTCAGTGGTGAACTTCTTGATTTCAATTCCTTCTGCTTCTAGACTTGTTGCACAGTCAAAATTATTTACTGCCTCTTTAGATATCACTTCAGGATATGTAGGGAAATAACACTGGTGGATTAGGTCAAGTAAATGGTTGAAGTCTTGATCAAACTTCTCTTGAAGAACTTCTACATCTTCCAAAATCATATTTTTGAAGAAACGCAAGGCGAGCTGAGGTAGGGATTTACTACATTGTTTAGGGATGGGAACAAGGCTAAATAGTTCGCGAAGAATGAAGAAGGGAATTTGGTTTTCTAGTAACATCAAGTCACTTCTCAAACAGGAAAATCTCTCACGTGTGTTGAAGAATGTATCGCCTCTACGTCTTAAACTCTTTATGGAAAACTTTAGAAAGAGCTCAATAATGAAGCAACCATCAAGTAACATCATTTACACAAATTCATTGCTTTCCATATGCACATCCTCCCCATAGCATTTTCGTGCTTTGTGTTCTAGTGTTCTCAGTCTTTTTACACACTTGTCTAAGCTTTCCTCTTTATTTGGTTTTCGACTGACAAGTGTGTTGAGATAGCGCCACTTGTGATCCTCCATGGACTTCAAAATATTGTTAGCACGGTGGAAAGGGCCGATAGAAACTAACGTAGGGATGTAATTCTTTTCATCTTGCTTGTCTGGGACTTTGCAGATGCAATGTGAGAGAAATTTTTCCATCTTCTCTTTGATAGAAAGTACAAGATTTTCATCCTCTTGCATAATTTCAATGGAGACATGTCTTTTTGATCTGCTTTCTGCTTCCATTTTTTGATTGAACTTGATTCGGATCAAGTTCAATCCCACAACTGTTTGTGAAGCTAGAAGACCCCTGCAGTGCCACTATTTCATCAGAATTAGTATTTTTTTTTCCTTTACCTCAGTTCTGTTTACTTTATAACATATTTATTTGCAACTTTCTGTAAAAGATTATTGTGTTAGTCTATGATAAAAGGAAGCTATAGCCTATAGGTACGGGTACAACAATTAAGTGACTGGAGGAATGTTACCATAATAAGCTTCTTGTGGCACAACCGAAATTACAAAAAAAAATGAATAAAACAGAGAATAGAAGTGAAACTTACCTGTGTAAGGACTGATCAAATACAATTAGAATTAAGATGATGGCTGCTGTTTGCACTTAATTATAAGTTCAAGGTAAAACAGAAGTGCAGTATGTACAAGTATATATATTGTACAAGTCCTATACCAATCAAATTAAAAGGGAGAACATTGGAATCCAAGATATTACTTGTTCAGAAGGCAAGAGAAACCCCTTGAAAGGATCATTGGACTCCCTGTTCACTCAAGTTTATAAAATGTTGGATTCAAGACATTGACAAGCAAAAAAAGCTTATAAAATGGATTGATTTGCTGCAGTAACTCTGTTTTATGTGAATAATTTTAAACTTAATGAAGAATAAAGAGACGACCAAGAAACATCCCAAACAGCTTGAAAGGCGGACAAAGATTTTATAAAGTTCAAAGCAATATCTTGATTTATATATATGGGGATTGATTCATAGTTAGGTTATCTGTTCTTAACAACTGAGTTAAATAGATGATAATATTAAAGTTTGTAGAACTATAAAGAAAATTTTAGCTAAGTTAATTCTAACATTATATAGGATCGTAAAAAGTATTTTACTTCTAATTAAATTCTAGTTTTATACCAAACACCAAAAACAAAAGACTAAAGACTAAAGACCAATGACGAAGACTAAAAAACCAAGTTTTATTTTATTATATATTTATATAGATCGTGTGTAGAGAAAGTGATTTAATTGTAGTTAAATTAAACCTATTTAAAATAAACAAAAAAATAAAATTAGGGAGGCTTTATAAATTTTTAGTAGTAGTTAAATTATAATTTCATATTAAAGACCAATGACCAAAAAATTAAGTAGTGTTTTGATTGTAGTTAAATTAAGCCTATTTAAAATAAATAATAAATAAAATTAGAAAGATTTTATTAAGTGTTTTAGTAGTAGTTAAATTTTAGTCTCATATCAAAGACCAAGATCCCAAAAACTAAGTAATGTTTTAATTGTAGTTAATAAGCCTATTTGAAATAAATAATAAATAAAATTAGGTAGAATTTATAAAATGTTTTAATAGTAGTTAAATTATAGTCTCATAACAAAAACACTAATGATCAAACAACTTATTATATATGTATAAAGACCAAAGAAGAAAACCAAAAAAACCAAGTTGTCTTTTTATTTATTTATATATATTGGGGAAAGTGATTTAATTGTAGTTAAATTAAACATATTTAAAATAAAAAAAATAAAAATTAGGGATATTTTATAAAAAAAATTAGTAGTAATTAAATTTTAGTCTCATACCATAGACCAAAAACCAAAAAAACTTAGTGTTTTAACTGTAGTTAAATTAAACCTATTTAAAATAAATAAAAATAAAATTAGATAAACTTTATAAATTGTTTTAATAATAGTTAAATTATAGTCCCATTTCAAAAACCAAAAACCAAAAAACTAAAATTTGCCTTATTATATATATATATATATATATATATATATATAGAGAGAGAGAGAGAGAGAGAGAGAGAGAGAATGGATCAGGTCCGACCATTTTTTAATTTTTTTTTGCTTTTTTTAAAACAACTAATTTTTTTTTTAATATTTTATAGAACTGGAATTTTTACATAATACAGTGTTTTGGGTGTGATTTGGATACATATAACAAAATATGTGTACAGATTTGGATACATATAACAAAACATGTATATATACAGTCAGTATAGACATATTTTGTTATATAATGATCCAAATCACACCCAAAACATCAGACATGTAAAAATTTCGGTTCCATAAAATATTTAAAAAATAAATTTGTTGTTTGAAAAAAAAAAAAAAAAAAAAAAAAGAGAGGTCCTATTTTAAACTCGGTCTGCTCCTTGGACAGATCCCATTCTATATATATATATATATATATATATATATATATATATATATATATATTATATGTATATACACAATATGTATTACATAAGAGGGCTATATGTGATGATTTTTTGAGTTATGACGACCATGGCCCATCGTCATAATAACCTGCAATAACTGTGACGATGGGTGAAACCGTCGCTATAGTCCAAAAAACCGTCATTATAACTTATCATGTAATACACAATACAATGTCTATCTGACATTTTTTTTCATATATATATATATATATATATATATATATATATTGATTATAAGATAACATAAGTTTAGTACGTTTGAGGTTTTTAACGAATTAAAAGTCATTGAAGAATAATGTGAATAAAATAGGAATTAAACTAGATACATTTAAATAAAAATAAGAAAGAAAGATACAATGCATTTATGAATTTTAAAAATTATTAGAATTTATGATATGTAAAAGTTGGATAATAATAATAAAAAACCTTTGACCATTAAGCTACCAAATAGTTTTTTTTGAATGTAATAAAAACACAAATAGATGAAATTCAAATACACATGAATTCAATTTTTATATTCGCATAAAACAGCTCGTGGAACAAAAACAACTTGACTAGTTAGGCAAGACCAAATCATTCAAACCTTTTGCAAAATCTGGATTCAAATCTTAACCAGTGATTAATTAAACACAGAACACGGATCAAACCTGTGGGCTACTTGAGTCAAAGGACTTGATTATGTCAAAAGAAAGAAAAATTTGTTTAATACATTTTGAAGTTTGTGGGCAAGGAAATCGTACCTTGCTAGGGTTAGGGTTTCGTGTTGGCTGAGGATGAGAGAAATCCACGAAAAGTACGGAATTGATTGATTGATTGAAGAAGGAGAACGGCGGGGGCGATTACTCCAACGACGCGCGGCGAACCCCTAGAATCCGGGAACCGTGTTAGGGTAACAGGGATTCCAAGAGCCTTCTTGAGTCCTTCAAGTTGAGAGAATGTCCAAACCCCTTTGGTGCTTTTAGGTGGAATTCCAAGCCTTTAAGTCACCAAAAGGGTCCTTTGATCTTCCAAGAGTCCAAGTCTTGATCCCCGGAGAAGTCCCTTCCCAATGGAGTGGAAGAGATATTTATAGGGTTTTTTTGAGAGTGGTCATGTGATAGGCACATGTCCCTGGAGAAATTCCAAATTTACCCTTAGTCATCAAAGTAATGCCCAGATCGTCCCCGCCTTTCTAGCCACCAATCCAATCCTCAATCAATTCCCAAATGAGTCACCTCCACGCGTCTTCTCGGGACACGTGAAAGATTCTCTCGAGATCTTGCTTTTTTTTTTCGCCTTTCCGCCTTTCCATTTAATCATAATACTGAACCTTAATTTGTGCATTTAATTCAATTAGGTCAATTGAACCCTAATTTGCACTTGGGCCCACATTTGCCCTCTGTAGAGAGTCGCGTCCTTGGAGTGACGATCGTCGCAAAATACTTTAACTCTGTGAATACTACTTCAATTTTACTCAAAATTCTCGATCTTACAAGTCCCGAAAATGAAAAATCATAGGAGACGTAACCTATGCGAGAAGCTCTCCCAATATATCTTTGGAAATCCTCTATCAAATCTTTCCAAACCTTGCATAATATTTGTTTCCCTAATTAATTTTTATATGTATATATATACATATATCAAACTAAATCAAAATAAATTATATATTTGTCAAATAAAATCAAATCTTATTTTGATTTGTAAATAAGATCAAATCCTTCTTTATAGAAAATCAAATCATTCCTATTATTTTGGAAACAAAATCAAATTATTTTTATTTATATACTTATAAAATAAAATTAGGAAGAAATTATTTTACTGAAATATTTTTTGAAAATCGAGAAATTTTTTTTTAAATAAGAATAATTTAATTTGATAAAATAATAATAATATTATTATTTTTTAAACGCATGAAGATCTTTTTCCCTTAATTTGTGATACCGTGTAGTCATTTATGGGATTGACAGAATTGATTCCACTAGACAAGTATAACAAATTAGCAATTGATTTTCTTTGGACGTATTTTAGAGAAAGAAGACGAAAAAAAAAAACTAAAGGGAAAAAGAAGCAATTGCAGAGTAATAGTGGTAGTGAAGCTTGGGGAAGATAAACAAATGAAACAATCATGAAGAATTGATGTTTAAAAATCAACACATTTACAATTCAAAGTGAAAAATGAGCGAATTCTTCCTCAGAACGTGATCTTCATTTTCAAAACCAAATCATTATTTTAGCTTTGACAGAATTCCTTGTGAAACCTGTGATTGGTCATTGCAAAATATTTCCATATAAAATAAAATAAAAGTTCTCGCAAGTCGATACTAAAATGATTGAATCAAGGCATCTTTTTGATTGGCTATAATTCTAACTTTCCATAAGTAATATTATGGGAAGGACTCTAGAATAATGGTATGATGCTTGGAGTCACTCGAAATGATAAACAACCTCTTTTCCTCAATTTATAAAATGGATATACAAATGACAAATCCTATATCCCATGCATATAATTCTCTAGTTATGATTGAAGGCGTAAATTCAAAGAACGCCTAATTGTCTAGTTAATTACCTTATATTTATCACAATTACCCATGTAATTTCCAAATTGTAAAGACCCCATAAAATATTCCCTCGTTCATATATATTTTCAATGTCGCTAATCTCCGGGAGAACTTTATTAGCAATTCATGAGTTTTTTTTTTTTTTTTTTTTTTTTATCAAATTCAACACATACTTATTAATAATTAATTCGAGTAGTACTCGAGATAGTATGATACAACAAACTTTATATAAATTCCTTAAAGATATATAGTACGCTCAATTACTCAATGGAGCTAATATATAAAATATTATTTTATAATCTATATGTATGCATAATTGATTGACTTTTGTAAAAGTAATAATCATGTCATATATGATACATTTATAATTAAAACCCATAGGATCTTACTCCTTATATATATATATATATGCAATAATCTTCCTAATAAAAAATTTTTATCTTGATACACCAAGTCTTTCCTTTTTATCAAATCAAAATTAATTTTATTTTCAAAATAAAATCAAATCTTAATTTTATAAAATCAAATCTTAATTTTATTTTTTGAAATTAAATCTTTCTTTATTTTGGAAAATCAAATCAAATCTTTCTTAATTTGAAAAGAGATTTTTTTAAAACAAATCAAAATCATAAAATCATATGAAATAAATTAAAATCATATGATTATGCATGATAGCCATAGTCCCTTTATTCACGCCAAAGTTCTAGTAGAACCCTTAGTCCAATTTTTTTTTTTTTTTTTTTTTTTTTTTTTTTAACCTATACAAAAATGAGGTAACCATTTTTTTTTTTTTGAATCTTTGGTAGAACCTATTTTTTTTTTTTTTTTTAAAATAAAATAAAATAAAATCTTATTTTATTTTTTTCAAAAATAAAAATAAAATATATAAATAAATAAATAAAATATTTACTTATCTTATTTTGAGAGGTCCTGTTGCTCCATGATTAATTATCATGTCTTTGCTTCCTTTTTGCCATAAGAAAGATCCGTTGAAGCTATACACGCTTTCACCTCATCCAACGACTATCGATTAACACCTTTCGTGAAACTAAAAGAAAATAAGCCCATGAAAAGAATGAACATGATTAACCCCACTCTTGTTTCCCAATGTCAATTATTTGGTTCCTTTCAAACTGTCTCGCTATATCCCATGAGTCATCAAGTCACGTAGCCTTCTCCACTCCTTCCCCGTCATTTCTTGATCGATCCTGGCATTACCCAAGTGATTCTACACAATGATTCATGAGAGAACACAAGCGTCCAAAGGCTCCTCGTAGTCTGAAAATAAAAGAGAAGATATTCCACCATCTCTTCTTCACAATAGCCCATAAGACCATCAACAATCAATTCTCTTGGGATAGAAATCACCTCATTTGTACTGACAAATCCGAGACACGTATATATATATATATATATATATATTTTTTCTTTTTTTTTTTTTTAGGCCGAGGAAATTGATTATAACCGCCTCTAATTCATAATTCGTTTCGATTGTTGAAGGTGACTTACTTTCAAGAAAAATCTTTGTTTTCATAATTCTTTTATTTAGTTGGAATTTCGAAACTCTTTTCATGTATAATTATTTTATTTTGTCGATTGATTGTTTGTTTGTTGGTTGATGTTTTTGTTTAATTTTTTCTTAATTGTTTCATCGATTTCTCTTTTCGTGTGATTGTAGTTTTTCTTTTCCTGCCATTTCACCTTAACAGGGATCTTGGCTCGGATATTCTCAAAAGAGAAAAACAACACCGCAAGGAGGAGGATTTATTCCGAGCCATTTCACCTTAACAAGGTCATTGGCTCGGATATTCGGAAGAAAGGGAACACCGCAAGGAGGAAGGATCTATTCCCAGAGCCATTTCACCTTAACAAGGTCATTGGCTCTGGATATTCCTGAAGAAAGGAACAACGCAAGAAGAGGGGAATTTATTCCAGCCATTTCCCTTAACAAGGTCCTTGGCTCGGATATTTTGAAAGAAATGACAACCCCAAGAGGAGAAGAGTTTATTCCGAGCCATTTCACCTTAACAAGGTCATTGGCTCGGATATTTTGAAAAGAAAGGACAACATCGCAGGGAGGAAGAATTTATTCCAGCCATTTCACCTTAACAAGGATCTTAGTTCGGATGTTCGGTGAAGTAGCATTCATTCCAATCAGTTGATTCGACGAGTAAGGAGAAGTTAAATGTAAGAGGGGAGAGCTCTTGGGTGGCTAAATCCTACGAATCAACCCTTAGGGGAACCGACCTAATGGCCTCCTTTTTCACATTTCCGCTTCTTCTTTTACCCTTTTTATTTGAATGGCTCCTAATGCTTGTGCTCTTTTTTCTTCTTTCAGTGTGTTCATGATCTTCCTTTCCAGAATCCAAGGTGTCCGTGATCTTCCTTTCCCAAATCCAATCTTCTTATTTAAGTTTCATACCCTCTCTTTGTTATGGTAAGCACTTAATTTCAAATGCTCATTCACTTTCTTTCTTTTGTTTCTAGAATTCTCATTATTATATTTTTTCTTGTTGCAGCCAAATCAAATTGAACGCGTTCCACGAATCGAAAACTACTAAGGAGGTTCCTTTCATCGGCGATCGGGGAAAGGCTCCCTTTATGGGTCTTCGGCGTTTTCGGGAGCAAGTAAAGAATTACGATCGTATGACCTTTCCTCCTCACGAAAAGCGAGCTTATTTCATATATGCTACGGCCATGCTGAAGTTTAGACAAACTTTCCTGCTCGCTTCGCATTCCTCGTATATGTATAGAAAAACAGAATACCCCTACAAATCCCATTCATTTCATATCCGACTTATCCAATCGTCTTGGGGGTGACAACATTGACCGACGAGGTTCTCGCAAATTCGATTATGTGGATATACTTTGAAGAGGGCTTATTTTTGCGTTGCATTCAATTATGCGAGGATCTTCGTGTCCGCGTGACCAAGATGCTTCTTACCGCCTTGATTTCACGTTGGTGTTCTTCCACGTGTACATTTGTCACTTGCTTGGGGGAGTTCACCCCAACTCTAGAGGATGTCTATGTCATCTACCAAGAAGCATTTGCCCCCTAGCGTGAGTCACGCCTTTGGTGAGATGATCGTGCAAAATATTTTTAAGTGTCAAGTCTTCACTTCTTGAAGCTTGATGTTTTGCAAGCCTTGAAAACAAAAGTCCTAGGAGAGTGAACCTCTGGGGAGCAAACCCTGGAGAGGCAAGCCCTAGAGGATCTCTCAAGGATATCTAGGTATCTCCTAACTTTCCTCGACATGTCTCCTTCTATGCTAGGTTGGATCTTTTTATTTCCAATCATCATGTTGTTGCACTTCGCTCGAAGTCACTTCACGTCTCCACGAGGATGACTTACTTTATGTAAACTTTAGAGCTTCAAGATGACATACATAAATCAAGACCAAGCTTTTGGGAAATTGAGTCACTACCCAAGACCTTGAAGGCTCGATAGCCTCTAATCTGAAAGGCTCATGGTACCACACCATTGTCGACTTGAAGGCTTTAGTTATTCCTTCTCTTTAGTTCGACAAGTCATGGCCTTTAGATCATAAACTTTCATATTTTTTTTCATTTCATTTCGATCGTAAAATTTATGTACATATATTTCATTTATCAAATTGTAGTTTCTTTTATCCTTATTGATTGCCTTTAATTTGAACGATTCTTTAAAACTCAATATTTAACATCAATCTTAAGTTGTTCAATTAAGACTCCAAGACACCAATAGGCCTCATAAAACAAAGAAACATGAATCTATTCAAGAAAAACACGTTGTTGTTTTTTTTTTATGCAAACTAACACTTGAATCTATACTTCCTTTTTTTTTTTTTAAAGAGATTAGAAAAAATATTCAAGCATAAGTGGAAGTTTGACAATTTATTGATAACAAAATTGCTTTTAACGAAAAGCATAACGCTTTCAAATAATAAATCCTCGATTACTTTTGAAGTTGAAAGTATAACTTGTTCGGTTCGAGGACTTATAGTCAAAAGCCTCGATTACTTTTAAAGTTAAAAGTATAACTTTTTGGGTCTAAGGACTTATAGTCAGTGCCTCATTCACTTTTAATGATAAAGTGTAACACTCGAGTGCCTCGTCACTTGGTCGCCCAATTTCTTGGCAAGTCACGATCTACGAGGACTTGAAATCGGTGCCTTGTCACTTGAGTCGCCCAGCTTGGCAAGTCACGGTCTCACGAGGACTTGAAATCGGTGCCTCGTCACTGGTCGTCCAAATTTCTTGGCAAGTCACGATTTCTACGAGGACTTGACCACCATTTAGAGTGGACCACCATCTTGGGTGGATTTTATATATATATATATATATTATTTTTAATTCAATCAATTCTTGTGCCTCCAACCTTGGTCATCCAATTACTTGGCACTTGGCCATTTTGGTGGACCACCATCTTGGGTGGATTTTAATTCATCCGTAGTTCGAGTTTTTTCGATAGTAGAGTCGATGATTGGGTTCATGACTTCCGGATTGAACCATGGGTGATAAGTGTTACACGCTTTCTTCTCCTAGTTCAATCTCCCCGCCACGACTTCTCCGGTATATCCTCCTTGACCGTATGTGATCCATAGTGGAATATCCTGCGTATTGGTGGTATACACGTAAGTCCTGTCTTCTTTTCATCTCTTCCGTTACAACCAACCAGTGGTCTTGGAGGCTTCACCACTCCATACTTCAACCCATTGTTCAGACAGTTCTCTGAATGCCTTCTCGCATGCATGTAATAGCCTCCTGAATCGGCATTCTAGTATACTTGTCACCATGCTTTCTCTCTTTCGCTCAATTTTCTCATTCTTCTCCCTCTCTTGCCCTTGCAGGGTTTGATTGAGAATCACCAAAGCCACGGTTGTTTATCTCTCTTGCTTTTCCATGTAACCATCGCATGGGCGGGTGGGAAATGTCATGATTCCTCCCAAGTCTTGTGCAAAGATGAGAGGGTAAAGAATGAATCACAAGCTTTGGTAATGAGGTGGGGCTCAAGGCGTCTAAAGCACCATTGTTGCATATACTAACCAAGTTCTTTTCTTCAATTGGCTCTGCACACCTCGTGCACGGGCCCCAACTGTCAACATAATCGACAACTCCTCATTCGGTTTACGCTTGAACCGCATAAGCTCCACAATGGTTACCTGTTTACGCACATAAAAATTTCTTGAAAAATTGTAATTTTAAGTCATCCCAATCATGGATCGACCCCTTCTCCAAATCAGTAGTACCAACTAAAGGCACTATCCACAAAGTCTTGTTGAATTCCCGCATCATCAAGTTGTGGTTGTTCACTTCATCATATCCGAGCCACGGAGACATCGACTCTGAAAACCCGCAATATGTTCCCTAGAATTTCCTTTTTCCCCGTTGTATTTTGGAAATTACGGGGTGCTCAATATACCCTGTTGGGTAAGGTTGCCTCCGAATGTGCGGTAAGGAGGAGTAAAGTCCAACTCAGAGGGTTGAGATGTCATCATGCGAAGTTGATTGATCACGCCAATCATATCATCCTTCGTCACATACGGCTCTTGTAAGCGTGAACTCTCCGGGGTGTTGTGATATACCGCCAGACGGCAGCGTGTGTATGTAGGTAGAAAATTGGTTGATGGACACTTGCATCATGAAATACCGCACTCGGTGGAATTTGTTGGCTCATTCACCGGACATTACTTGGAATGGTTGGCATTTGCACTGTGAAAATGATGGAATAGTAGGTGAGATGATGTTTTGCTTGAGGTCGGCTTGCTTCCATCCTAGGTCGTGGCACGCCACCACCGCTCAGGCTTCCAAGTTGATTATCGGAACCAATTGACTTTCCGTTAATGGAGGTACAATGTGGTTCTCTTTGTTGTTGCTACCATTATTGTTGTCTTCCACACCTACTTGTTCCCCATGCAAACTTCCCGGGACGGGCCTTGAAAGTGGGAATCTGCATCAACTCACCGCGGAAATTCCCCATCTCCTCTTACTTCTCTCTGATTTCCAAAGATCACGGCCATCATCATTCCTTGCCTCTTCTCGTGCTTCCTTCAATGCCTTGAGCATCTCCAGGTTTGCACATCATTCGTCGGGTCTCCACCGCATCCTCGCCGCGCTTTCTGCGTTGGTTTGTTGTTGATTGGCCATATGTGGTGACGTCGAACTTCCTTCAAAGCGTCTTGATAAGTGGTTGGTCAAAATCCAGTTCATACTGAAAGCTTGAGTGGCTTGCCTTGAACCGGATCCGGTGAGGTAATGTTGTTTGTTGGTGAAGCGCTTCTTCCTGTAGTTCTTCAACTTCGAGTTGTGGGGCATACCTTCACGAATTCTACACCTCCCAAAGTGAGAGTCGCCAAATAAATGTGGGCAAGGAAATCGTTACCTTGCTGTTAGGTTAGGGTTTCGTGTTGGTGAGGAGGAGAGAAATCCACGAAAAGTACGGAATTGATTGATTGATTGAAGAAGGAGAACGACAGTGGGCGATTACTCCTAACGATGCGTGCGAGAACCCTAGAATCCGGAACCGTGTTAGGTAACAGGATTCCAAGAGCCTTCTTGAGTCCTTCAGTTGAGAGAATGTCCAAACCCCTTTGGTGCTTTTAGGTGGAATTCCAAGCCTTTAAGTCACCAAAGGTCCTTTCGATCTTCCAAGAGTCCAGTCTTGGTCCCCCGAGAAGTCCCCTTCCATGGAGTGGAAGAGATATTTATAGGGTTTTTTGGAGAGTGGTCATGTGATGAGCACATGTCCCCTGAGAAATTCCAAATTTACCCTTAGTCATCAAAGTAATGCCCGGATCGGCTCCGCCTTTCTACAATGGCACCAATCCAATCCTCAATCATTTCCCAAATGAAGTCACCTCCACGTGTTTCGCCTCGGACACGTGAAAGATTCTCTCGAGATCTTGCTTTTATTTTCTACTTCTTCCGCCTTTCCATTTAATCATAATACGAACCTTAATTTGTGTATTTAATTCAATTAGGTCAATTGAACCCTAATTTGCACTTGGGCCCACAAAGTTAAAACTATATTTATCTTGAAAATTGATATTTCTACTAGTGAAAATTTAGTTTCACAAGGTTTCTCTCCATATAAGGATGTAATTCTGCTTATTATTTATGTAAGGAAAAAACTTGTAGAATTATCAAATTTACTTGCAAAAATATCAATTCTTTTTTCTTTTTAGATTACAAAGTCAAATGAAAATTGTTAACATGTTATATATCATCATGTCATTACTATTGTATTAATATTAAAAATATTTTGGGAAAAATATAATAAATTTGATTTATAATAGAAAAAATAAATAAAAGATGTATTTTTTATGTAGTTGCTGAGTTTATAAGAAAAAATTAATGAAAAAATTAGGTTTATATTTTGTATTACTAATTTATCCTAATATTAATTTTATTGTATTTATAATATAAATGGTATGATAAAGATTATAATATATATATATATATATATATATATATATATATATATTCGTTCGAGTCAATCCATTACTAAATGAAAACTTTTAATAATAAAAAGGACTAAAATTTTCGTTTATTAAAAAATTTAATAACAAAAGAATTGAACAAATAACTTTAAATTTCCCCTTCATTTATTTTTCCTTTTCCTTCCACATTGTTCGTGTAAGTCGCACAGTGATCGCGTATAGACCTCAAAAGCACGATTTAGTATTTACCAAGCAGGTCAGCATATTGGCATTTCAGTAATTTAGGAGAAGTTCGAGCTCGATTCTGTATCTTACAACTGCCCTTGATATCAAGGCATCTGTGAATTGTGCACGTCAGCGTTCGTCACAGTCCAATCTTCATATACGATTATCCTAATTAAGTTTGTAAATTACAATGCAGCTCAAAGACATGCCACTGATTTACATTGCTCGAGTATAAAAAGCGAAACTCCGATTTGTTCGTACAAATGCCCTCCCACGGTCACCAGTGAAGGAGGTGAAGAAGAAAAAATTTCTCTGGAGAAAGAAGTAACAAGGATAGGGTTTAATCAATCTGAGAATCAAAATGGCATTTTGGTGGCCGTTGCTTGTTCTAGCATTTGCTTTTGTCATCTGCAAATTCCTGTTGATGGTCATTCCTTCCAACGTACCATCCATCGATGTCGACGCCTCCGATAGTAACTACTTTTCTCTCTCTTTTTCTTTCTCCGTCTCTGTATATTTATATAGGTTTGGTTTTGATGATCCTTTTTACTGTGATTTGGATCATGACAGTGTTAGATGATGGAAATCAAACCAAGGAAAACAGTTTCATTTATGTAAGTTTTCTCAAATTTATCCTTGTTTTTACTTTCATTGAACTGGATGCTAGTTCTCAGTGATATGAATTGCCGAAATTATTTGCATGTGTGTGGATCTAAATGAGGAACTATTGTACTGGAGTGCATTGATTGTTGATTTGTTTATCTATTGTTGGAGGTAATTGCCTAGACTAGGACCGTAAATTAGTCCAATCTGAGTACTGGATTTTGAGCTCAACTCGAGAAGGTTTTATAGAGTTTCAGCTTAGTTGAGCTTGACGTAACACATTTCAATTTGTTCATGCTGCTTTTGTGTATGTTGATTTTGTATTTAACCATGCATATACAATCTTAATTGAGTTTTACGAGTTGAGTTTTCCTTATGTAAGAATGGGAGTCTAGAATCATGTTCAAGCTCAGCTCAATTTATCTCAGTAATCGAGTCAAAAAGAGGAGCGCTTAGTGCCCTGGCTTTGACCTTACTGTGAACAAAATCTTTTCTATCTGTATTTATTTTATGATGTCACTATTATCGATTTGATTGCCTGTAGTGTTCTCGTGCTCTTATTTCCTTTCTGTTAAGTGGTAAAAAGTTCGAGTAGGAATTTGGTTGTTTTATAAATGCAACCAATCACGTATTAAGAAAATTAACAGATAACTGAACGCAAATATTATTTTTCTTTCTTTCTTTCTAGTTTGTCTTGATTTGAAGAAAGGTTCTCTCACAAGTTTTTGCAGTCGATACTAATGGTGGTTGATTATACAAATCAGTTGCATTAGTTAAACGTCCAAAAGTTCGTCTAGTACTAATTATATGAGATCTAAGCTCAATTTAAAATGTGTATAAATCCATTAGTTTCTGTTCTAAAGGTAACCAGATGTGCATCAGTGTAGATTTCTATTATGACACGTTTGTGCTCTCATATATAAGATCTTAAGAGGATTTTGTGGTTGGACTGAGAGTTTGAGACATCTAGTTGCTAATATTTTGTTTCTGTTTTTATCCAGATACCTTCAAGAAGACAGACAGACAAAGTTCAGTGCTACGAGCCTGCAACAATGAATTATCTGGGGTACTTTCCAGCGCTGAAACCTGATGAGGTTAGTGATGTAGTTATGTATGTAATTACATAAAATTAGCCTTTTTATTGATTATCTGGACTGAAGCTACTTATCCTCCAGAAGCCCAGATACTGTGATGTCATCAATGGGATCTAAAACTGGCAGGATTTTGTTCTATTCCATTATGAAGCATATGAGCTAAAATCTGCATTAACTTGGTGCATAGCTTGCGACTCTGCTCACTTATGCTTATTGATTGATTTTGTTTGTTGTGTGTGAGCCACCCATCTCTTATTGTAAGGTGTTACTTTTTTTTAAGCTTACAATTTTTCAAATCATTAAAGTGTATTGCATATCACTCACCATGAGTGATAGGTGTTAATTCTCTGTCTAACTTACAGTGGCACAAAGGTTTATGAACTCTCCATTTATGCTGATGTTTCTGCATTTTATACTCTAAATTATTGTTAGTCTTTTCTTTGGCTGCTTTCAGATCTTTCCTGTAGAATACTAGTTCCTTTAAGTTAATTGCTACCCATTTTTATATCTTTATCACTGATCTTCAGCTGTAGCCTGTACATGAACATGGAATTCATAACCTATTGATTGAAACTGATGAACTCCAAAATCTTCCTCAGGTCAAGGAGCGTGTGGCACAGGCTAGGAAGGCACAGAAAATATGGGAAAGGAGTTCTTTTAAGAAAAGACGTCAATTTCTGCGGATACTTCTGAAGTATATTATTGAACATCAAGAGCTTATATGCGAGTAAGGTCCTCCCCTGCATGATGTAGTACATGTCTATTCTATTAATCTGTTTAACCTGCTGCATGTATCGTTGAAGGAATAGCACTACTCTAATTGGTTTTCATTTTGATTAGAATCTCTTCACGTGACACTGGAAAGACAATGGTAGATGCTTCCTTGGGAGAAATAATGACAACATGTGAAAAGATCACTTGGCTTCTTTCAGAGGGTGAGCGGTGGCTAAAGCCTGAATACCGGTAGCTCACCATCTTTTGTTCTCTTATGTTTATTTTAACTTGCAGAACTTGAAACAGTAATGATAAAAATTGTAACTTTGACTCAACTTTGAGCTCTAATTCGATTTTGAAGGTCTAAATCAATTAAGATGTTCTATTTTCGTATGCTGCATCTTTTTTGCTTTAGGCCAATCATTTGTTGTTATATCTTGTGTCAGTTGGATGTGATCCTAAACTCTCTTCTTTTCATTTGTCACACCAAAACTGCGTATTCTATTACACTTGCTTATTTATCAATTTTTAATCCACTCGCTATGAGTGTGAACTATTCAATTATTAGTTGTTGTAGATGGAGATGCATGCTTAGTGTTTTAATCACCATCTTTGGCCCATTGAATGACTTAAGGATTTAAACAATGAATAAAGCATTACTTGCATACTGTGTGATTCTTGCAATATGTGCAACTTCCGGTGAATGTTTACCAGGGATAACTAAAGTTGACCTTTTATCATTAATGTGATGGCTTTCAGGTCTTCTGGAAGGTCTATGCTTCACAAGACATCAAAAGTGGAATTTCAACCTCTAGGTGTTATCGGTGCTATTGTTTCATGGAACTATCCATTTCATAACATATTTAATCCAATGCTGGCAGCAGTCTTTTCTGGGAATAGCATTGTTATCAAGGTACATACTACTATCAAGTTATCTTCGTCAAATATTAATATGTTTTTCGTTATTCTAATAGTTTCTGAATTTCCAACATTAAGCCAGTAATTTCTTTTGTTCCTGAGTCTTGATGTATGCATGGAGGTATTGTTTAAATGTTTGGCTTGTGATGTAATTAGAGAGTGGGTTTATTCATGCACTTACTGCCTTACTGGTGAATGCTTGGGCACTTACTTGGCCGCACTTGATCTTGGAGATGAATATGATGGGTTGTAGAGTACTAGAGTTTAGGTATGTAGTCTAATTAGGTAATGCCCTTTCAATGCCTCCTTATTTGATGTCTCTTCAAGGGTGTTAAATATTAATCCCTGTTTCTGATTCTTCTCATTAGTTTCACTTGCTTTTCTTTACAGCATGGTAGATATTTTGTGAGAATATTATTTTCATTCCCACTTCTCTTTACTTAGTAGTAACATAAATTGTTATCACAAGCTTTGCTAAAGGACAGTGATATATTTTTCTAAAAAAATAAAAAGGACAAGCTATTTTGTATATAGATGCATTGCCCAATGAAAAGCTCGATTCAAATCTAGATTCATTATAGAATGTTATCAACGTGCTGTAGTCAATGGGAAGGTTAAAATGTGAAATTGGTTGCTTCTTCTTATGTCCTCCCTAAGTCCCAAGTTTTGATTGTTATGAATTATCTCTCATCAAGGCTTTTAAATTGGACTGTCTGTTTCTGATTTCCATCACGACTTTCACTTGCTTTTCCAATATTACCACATAGTTTACTAGAAGACACTGATATGTTTCTTTAGAAAGATGAAAAGGACAAACTAGTTTGTATATAGGTGCATTCCAAAACCAAATCACTAATGCTACAAGATGCTATATGTTTGTTTGTGTAGGTTTCAGAACATGCAAGTTGGTCTGGATGTTTCTATATGCGAATAATCCAAACAGCCCTTGCAGCTGTAGGAGCTCCTGAGAATCTGGTTGAAGTAATAACAGGGTATGTGTTATTGCGTTGCAGTTTTTCTACTAGATTATGTTGATTTTTCTAATATGATAGAACTCCATTGCCAGGTTTGCTGAAACAGGAGAAGCACTGGTGTCCTCGGTTGACAAAATCATATTTGTGGGATCCCCTGGTGTGGGTAAAAAGGTATGATCCTCTATTGGCCTACAAGACTAAAACACTGGAAGCTCACTTCATCTAATTCACGGCAGTACTTTCCATGCGTTACATAAGCATGTTGAATGTCCAGTGCATATGATACTAAAAACTGTTTCTTTTTTTTATTTAAATTATGCACAATAAACTTTTTGGTTTGTTTCAGTATATCATCTCCCTAAGTAATTTGAAATTTCAATTCCAAGAAATAGTTTTCCTTATCGGACTAGACCTTGCAAAACTTGACACATCAACTCATGTTGATACAGATAATGAGAACTGCTTCAGAGACACTGATTCCAGTCACACTTGAGCTTGGTGGAAAAGATCCCTTCATTGTGTGTGAAGATGTAGATGTGCCACATGTATGTTCTCTCTTTCCATCAATTGGATTTAGAAGTAGTTGTTGGTTCTTCACTTTGATATAAGAATACTTTGAACACCTGCAGTTAAATTATGTATTTTCAAGTTCCATAAATAGCTGATAGATTATGAACACAATATAGGTTGCACAAATTGCTGTCAGAGCTGCTCTCCAATCAAGTGGTCAGAACTGTGCAGGGGCTGAGAGATTCTATGTTCACAGGGATATTCATTCTTCATTTGTTGCTGAAGTAGTGAAGATTGTGAAATCTGTTACTTCTGTAAGTATGTGACATTTGATATTAAATTACTATGCTAGAAAATGGTACTATGGAGAAAATACACTAATTATGCCCCTTTTAGAGCTTAAGTAAACTTTCAGGCATTATTATTTCCTAGTAATTATACCCTGCACTGGGGTCATAAAAGAAGATTTGCATGTTTTTTGGATCATAGTATCCCCAATGCATAAGTCTAAATGTTATTTTAAATCATTTCCTTTAAATTTGTTTTAACTGATAATTTTTGCAGGGCCCTCCGTTGTCCGGAAAGTATGACATGGGAGCCATATGTATTCAAGAGCATTCTGAAAGGCTTCAAAGTCTCGTAAATGATGCCATAGACGAAGGAGCTGAGATTGTTGCTCGCGGAAGTGTTGGCAATATAGGTGAAGGCGCTGTTGATCAGTACTTTCCTCCTACCGTAATTGTAAACGTAAACCACAAAATGAAGTTGATGCAGGAAGAGGTAATTCACTACTCATTAATCAAACAAAATGGCAGTGTTAGAGCCTCTTGTGGAAATTAAAAATGTGAGCTTTTGATTCTGTTTCACATTACCAAGAATGCATCCTACTTAGGGACAGATATAGAACTTGAAGTCAGCAATTTGGAAATCTAGCCGATCTGCTATGAAAATTGTGCTTATTTTTCTAAGCCTCATTTCTTTAATATTTCCAGAATTTGCATCTGGTGCCTCAGATGTATTAAGCCGCGATGATGTGTAATTGATCTTGAATACATTTTTCTTCTACTAGTACCATTGCTAGGTAATTACTTACTTCAAACGGCCTTATTCTACATGCAGGCTTTTGGACCAATTATGCCAATAATGAAATTCAGCACTGATGAAGAAGCTGTCAAGCTTGCAAATGACTCGAAGTATGGGCTTGGCTGCGCTGTTTTCTCTGGGAGCAAGCACCGTGCAAAGCAGATAGCTTCCCAGTTACAATGTGGAGTTGCTGCAATCAATGATTTTGCGTCAAATTACATGTGTCAGGTAAATGTTTGTGTTTGGGTGCTGAGACAGTTAATCGGTATTGTTTAGCTTTGCTCAACTGATAATATGTGAAAATGATTCAAGAGATCAGCTTGAAAGATTGTTTGTTGACTAACTGTGTGTAGAATATCAATAACACAATTAATAAGATAATTAAATTGTGGTGATGAAGGTGCAACTAGAAAATATCATATGAGACTGAAAGGATATAACCATTAACAAATAATGTTAAAGGAAACAAAATTAATATTTGGAATGTAGTTAGATTTAGGTTTGTTTCCCCGTAATACTTCAACTTGTTATGACCCTCTATTGAGCATCAAATCATTGGTAGTTAGTATAATTCTGTAAATAAGCATCTAGAGGGGGAGGGGGGGGGGGGTGTTTAATCTAAAAGTGATAAAGGATGATTTTTTTTTGATTTTATATCAAATACTTATGCATGTCTACTTTAGCTTATGTTGTTCGTCAATTTACTATCTGACATATATGACTGTTTAGTGTCTGAATTAGTATATCTTCAAACGTGAGTAAAACAAAATATTCTGAAATAAGAAAACAGAATAGAGAAGAATAGAATAGTAAATCACACCGAAATATTTACGTGGTTCAACCCCTATCCTCTAGTCTAGTAACCTAATCTATACGTCCAATACCAACTAGTATTGGAGATTTTTTTTATTAACTTTAAACCTCAATTAAATACAATAAAAAGAACTCCATGTTCAAATAAAACTTTCCACTGCTATGAACATCTTTGCCCCTTTTTGCACCTCTGCAACCTTGAAAGCTCTATTTGAACAAACCCTATCCACTACTAGGTCGATCAAGCCAAACAAGCTTGAATTAGATACAATGAATATTGATTACAATGGGCTCTTAATTTTCAGCTGAAAGAAATTAACAATACAATGAGTAGCTGAAAATAGCTTTTAAAGGCTCTTGATTAATCTATGTAATATGGCTCGGCAAACTTCAAGTTTGCTCTTTGTTTAAGCCGAAGGGAATGAGTATGTATAGAAAGAGTTCCAACGGCTAGTTCATAACTGTTAGTAAGAATGGCTCAATAAAGGATAGATATATCAGCAATCTGTTATAGCCAACAGCTATAATATATTTTTATTAAAGATACAAATATAAGATATGTTAATTTAAAGGAGTCAACAGGATATTCAAAGATATAGCAGTCAGTTAAGAGAGTTTCCATAAAAGACTCCTATTTAACTTAAACAGATTCCTTAGCTAAACCAACTCCTAAATAAACTCCAATCCGAATTTTGAATTGGTTTTTCAGCTAAAACAGAGTCCTAATAATATTCCAATTCAGCAACATATAAACATGAATAATAAGACTCCTGAACTAGATTATATTTTATACGAAAATCAATTTATATCAGATGGACATTATCAAATTGGGTCATTACTAAATCATATTTTATTAACCAATATAAAATCATCCCAAAACATAATCCATGCAGTCCATTAGATAATCAACATGCATAACCATATTGAACTATTACGAACTAAACTGACTATTCAACAAACCATTACAAAATCGATTCAGCCCATTAAATAACTTATATTCATAAGCATATTGTCATCATTAAAATCACAAATAATAAAAACTAACAGTTAGATTATGGGTACTTAGGTAGACTATTAATATATCATTGCACTTAATTAGATCCTCCTTTTTCCCAGTCTCTGCCATTCGGTGGTGTAAAATATAGCGGGTTTGGAAGGTTTTCCGGTATAGAAGGATTGCGAGCCTGCTGCCTTGTAAAATCAGTTGTGGAGGATAGATGGTGGCCACTAATCAAAACAAAGATTCCAAAGCCTATCCAGGTAGTTTTTCTACCTTTGTTTTTTAAAGTCTCAGAAATCCTTTGTCATGAACTAATAGTATCTCGGTTGCAACTCTAGTATCCTGTTGCAGAGAATGGTTTTGAGTTCCAGGAGTCACTTGTAGAAGCTCTGTATGGTTTGAATGTTTGGGACCGTTTGCGTGCCTTGGTCAACGTCTTGAAAATCATAACAGAGCAGAATTCGCCTCCCAACAATAAGAGAAGAAATGACTGAGCATTGTACCATTCAATTGGTACCTTCTTATGGCTTTTATTCTGATGAGAAGTTTTCTTGAATAGTGGTTTAGCCTCTTGACTAGCATAAACTTTTTCTCCACTGGGTTTTGCATGGGTTGCCTTTCAGTGAAAATGTACATTCTGGAATACTTGTGATAAGTTGCTTAAAATCAATTTTTTACGAGTTAATTGCACTTTGTATTTTTCCTAGTTTACCTTATTTGCACATTGCATCATATAATTCAAAACATTACACTTTACATCTCAACCGTTAGAAAAGTCAGCACACAACACCCCCAACTCAAAATCCGTCGCTAAAAGTGAAGGGTTAGGGATGGATTTTTCACTTTTAGAGACGAATTTTTTGGCCGGGTGTTATGTGCTTACTTTTCTAAAGATTGGGATGCAAAGTGCAATGTTTTGAATTATAAGATGTAATGTGTAAAATGGGGATAAGTTGGGGGTGCAAAGTGCAATTTACTCTTTATTTTACTCAAAAAATGTTGGTCAGTCAAATGAGAAAAAGCATTTAACTTAAAATACTGATATTATAATTTATATTTCAGTTTTCTCTTTCTCATGCAATATGCATATCATTATAGAGTTTTGATCCGCTTTTTAGAAAGGCTATCTGATGGGTAATCTGACCAAATTTACACATAATTGTTGGGAATTGAATTCAAATAATGCTTCCATTCCAAATATTACGAGCAGCATGGCCAAATATGAATTCTTGTCAAAGAAAATTGCAGTCTGCATGGGATAAAGCTTTTTCAAAAATTTGATCGCAAATTGATTTTACAATTCATGATTTAGCATAATTAACTTGAGCATGTATTTGTTATAAGACATGGTGATATTCAAAGCTAGCATTTGTTTATGCCAGGACACCAGTTGGTTCAGATTGTAGATTTCTGATACAGTTCACCTATTTGCAAAATTCATTGCACTCCAAAATAAGTTGGTTTTTGCCCATCAGTAACTTGATCCATTAATGTTTGCTCTTCCCAGCTTGCCTCGACCAAACTGAAACTTGAGGGAACCTTTTCATAGCAAGGAAAAATCAACTAAAACATCAAAGCTTTTTGCTGCAAATTTCATTCACATTTCAATGCCCGAGTTATTTCCCATATCAATGCATCATTCTCTTGCGTTAGACTGTAAGCAACTCCATAACCCTGCCTTTTACAGTTCACTATAGCAACTGTGAATCTTTCATGTTCATGCTCCAAAGAAGACGGATACATAATTTGTTCCTCCTGATAATAAAACCCAATGATACAAATGAACATATTTCCTCAAATTACTTTCTTCCCCGTACTTTAATAGCAATCACTCCGTTTTGAAATGACAGCTTCATTTGTAACATTAATTATAAATATAGTATTGGTGGCAAATCAACTAATAAATTTTAGGAATTTCATATCATATTATAATTTAAAAATAAAAATATATCTTTAATTTCAAAATTGATGAAAAAGGAAAATAAATATCTCATTTTGCAATGGAGGGAGTATTTATTACAAAAAAAATAATAATCATTTTCTTCGACAAGCATAAACAGTACGAACATTTCTTAGAATATTTACTAATGCATCGGACCATTAATGTGACATGGGTTCCCGATTTATTTGGGGCTTGAAAAAACATTTTCTAGCTTTAATTTCTTGTTAATTATGCATCAGAAAAATCAGAATCATTTTTACGTTTCTGCAACTATTGAAGCTATCTTGTTCTTTTTATATACTATTACTTTGGACAGAAAAATTAGTCTGATGTACAGACACTTAACTTCAAATAGCAATATATATGTAAGACTGGAGAGGAAGAACTTCGATTGTTAGTAACCTCAAAAGGAAATTATATATATATTTAAATGAACTTATCTAGATTTCTTCTTCTAAATCTCCATTTAAGAAAATTTGCTTTTACATCCATTTGATGTATTTCTAAATTATATATAGTCTGCTTTAAACCCATTTCCCTCGATGGCTATTAACATCCTAATTGAGGATATTCTTTGTCACAAGAGAGTAGGTATCAAAATAATCCAAACCCTCCTTTTTTAAATACCTTAAAACTCTTATAATCGCTGTATCCCTTGATGTCGGGGACGTGTACAATTCATTAAGTTACATAGTCTTGTTTTATATTTATACTACCCGTAATGAGCATATCATCTAAGTCTTATTTTGAAACCATTTGATAACATTGCATTATCAAATTTTTCATGCCATCATAGATCCATTCCCATTTGACTATTAACATCCTAATTGAGGATATTCTTGTCACAAGAGTGATTAATCCAAACCTCCTTTTACTTTTGTGTCTTTCATTTTCTTCTTGAATATCCACTTATATCCAAGAGGTTTAGATCACAGTGGGAGATCTACTAATTCCCACGTATGATTATGCAAAATGGATTCCACTTCACTATTTATAGCCTCTTTCCAATATGGAGCTTCAGGACTCGATATTGCTTTTTATAGTTTGAGGCTCATTTTCTAACAAATAGGTTAAAAATCCGGACCAAAAGATTTTGATGTTCTAAAGACGTTTACTACGCCTAGGTTCATCAATATCTTCTAAACCATGATTACCATCGATAAAGACATCATAAGTTCTTTTATTTGAACTTGTTCCTTGTTAGATTAGAACTTGGCTCTTATTCCTTTTATTAGAAAATCTTTGCTTTCAAAGAATTCACGTCTTTTGACTCAATAATCATATTTTCATGTATTTCCTCTATTTTTGATTTATTAACCAAAAATCTATAAGCACTACTATTATTAGCATAACCTATGAATATACAATCTATTGTTTTTGGTCCTATTTTCACCTTTTTGGGTGGAGGAACCATTACTTTTGCTAAATGAATTTCCACACTTTTAAATGTTTATAAGGCGGCTTACGTCCTTTCCATAATTCATAGGGTGTAACATTAGACTTCTTTTGAGGTATTCGGTTGAGAATATAATTTGCTGAAAGAATTGCTTCCCCCCACAAATTTTGAGGTAGCCCAGAACTTAATAACAATGCATTCATCATTTCTTTTAAAGTTCTATTCTTTCTTTCTCTGACAACACCATTTTGTTGTGGTGAATAAGGTGCAGTTGTTTGGTGTATTATACCATGTTGTGAACAAATTTCAACAAAAGGAAATTCATATTCCCCACCTCTATCACTTCTAACTATCTTGATCTTTTATCAAGTTGATTCTCAACCTCATTTTGTAATGTTTAAACATTTCCAAAGCCTCATCTTTACTTCTCAATAAGTAAACATAACAATATCTTGTACAATCATCTATAAAAGTGATAAAGTATTTCTTACCTCCTCTTTGTTTGTATATATTTTAAATCACAAATATCGGTATGTATTAATTCAAGAGGTTACATACTTCTTTCAATTGATTTAAAGAGAAGATTTCCTAAGTTTTGCCTCAACGCAAATTTCACATTTATGATTAGAGTTAATCTCACATTTTGGCAAACATTCCATATTAATTAATCTACGTATAGTATTATAATTAACATGTCCTAATCTACCATGCCATAAATTAGATGACTCAATCATATAAGCAAAAGATGTAATTTTATTAATATTGGAAGGTATAACAGTCATTACATTAATTTTGAAGAGCCCATTGCTCATATAACCCTTCCCCACATACATCCCATTTTTAGTTAATACAAATTTGTCTGATACAAAGACTAATTTAAATTCCTTTTGACTAAGAAGGGATCCTAACACTAAATTTTTCCTAATATCAGGCACATGGAGCACGTTGTTGAGGGTGAGTTCCTTGCCAGATGTCATCTTCAGAATCACCTTTCCATGTTCAGCTATCTTTGATGAAGAAGAATTTTCCATGTATAGATGTTCTCTATTTTCAATTTCTTGATATGTGGAGAACATCTTCCTGTCGGAACACACATGGTGGGTTACTCCAATCCACCCACCATTCTCTTGGATTTTCAACCATATTTATTTCCTCGACACAACCATTGAAGGTTCATTTCGAAACATCTTGAAGAAGACTATCCACTTCCGCTACATCGGGCTTGTGGCGAGACTTCTTGTTACGGTCTTTGCGTTTTCGACAATCCTTTGCCCTATGTCCCGCTTGTCACGGATGTAGCATTTGCCTTGGAACTTTTATTTATTCCTCTTTGAGGCCCATTCCCTGAGAATTTCCTTTTTGGACTTGGACCTTGTTCCACCACGTTTGCTTTATATTCTACAAAGGCCTTTCTGTTTTTCTTTTCGTGAGGCTCGGTTGTCCTCTTCTATCCTTAATCTTACGACTAAGTCTTCAAGTTTCATCTATTTGCGTTTATGCTTGAGATAATTTTTAAAATCTTTTCACATAGGTGGTAGTTTTTCTATAATAGCAGTAACTTGGAAAGATTCATTTAGAGACATGCCTTCTGCATGTATTTCATGCAGGATTACCTGTAATTCTTGGACTTGGTTGATGACTGCCTTGGAATCCACCATCTTGTAGTCCAAAAACCTCGCCAACTACACGAATTTCTTCGTGCAAAGATCTTCTGTTTTATACTTTTTATCCAAGGAATCCCATAATTCTCTTCTTTGTTTTTAAGAGAACTATACATTGTCAGTACAATGTGTTATCTAATCCATTAAGGATATAATTTCGGCACAAAAAATCTGCATGTTTCCATGCATCTATCATGCAAATAACAACTTGGCCTGCATTTCATATTCTTTGAGCACAGGGGGATCTTCGTGAAGAAACCTCGCCAAGTTCAAAGTTGTAAGATAAAACATCTTTTGTTGCCATCTTTTAAATTCCGTTCCATTGAACTTTTCTGGTTTTTCACCATGGTTCACAGGAACATTTGGTATAGAAGGTGTAGAAGAAGAACCAATTATAATAATGTAATTGGTATCCATATTTCTTGCAAATATATATATATATATATATATATATATAAATATAATTGTCTTAAGATTGTTAGTAACCTCAAAAGGAAATTATATATATATATTTAAATGAACTTATCTTGCATAGAATTGATTTGTCAAGGCTAAGATTTGTACTATGTCCTTAAGACAATTATGCCCTCCGTAATATGGTGCTCGAGAGTTGACAAAGACTTGTCTCGAGGATCTGATGACTCCCAGATATCTTAGCAAAGACATTACAAAAGATATACACATCGAACCAAACTGAATGCTCTAACTCTCTCTCTTTTAGAACTATGAAAATGATGAAAAAACAGAACTTAAATAATAATGAATACTAAGATGCTTGAGAAATTGAGTGAGTATAAAGGCTTCCCCATCCTATCTATTTATAGGAGGGTTGGTGACCATTTGGAAGGGTGTCTAGCCCTTTGAAAAGGCATAGGATGCCACTGAAAAGGCATATATGACATCCATTGGTCAAAACGACGTAGTTTTGATCATATGCAGTATATGTGCGTCCATTCGGACATGTAAAACGACATAGTTTTAATATTTACTGAACCAAAATTACGTAATTTTACTTTAGTAGAAAAGGCACGACCAAAACGACGTAGTTTTGGACCGCCTATTCAAATATACGTATACCGATTCCTCAAAACGACACAGTTTTGATTATACCGCTTCTCACAAAACGACACAGTTTTGATAATATAATAAATACAGCGTTCAGTTTTGATAATAGAATTAAATAAATAGAATTTAAATAAATTTTAATTAAAAATTTAAATAAATTTTGTCTAAAAAGATATATACAGACCCTCGTGCCTTCGAGCTGTCTACCGACGACAATGGCGCGTAATGGGTTCGAACTGGCCTTAGCTAAGTCCTCTCCCTTCCACAAAAGTGGGATGCCTTTTGGCCAAACCCAAAAGAAGACTTTCTTCGCATATAAACATATAAAATATTTAATTCTGCTTTTATGTGGAACTTGGTTTTTCCCACACGATTTATTATTTTTTTTATGATCTTTTGGAGTTAATATCTCATTCATTACTCCATGATTTGAGCTTTCCAAATACTTAATTTAATCTACTCATGGAATAGAACACATTAATATATTAAAACATTAAAATTAATTAATGACACCTATATTAATTTTGGCTCAAATTCAACATCGATTACCTCAGGCAGCTCATAGAACTCGTCAGGGGATATTTGCAGCAATTCTGTAGCAGCATGACCCGTACACCACGCAAAAACTTTGGCACTCTCATCTGCAAGAGTTACCTTAAGACGGAAAGCACGAACCACTTCAGAATCACAACTACGACAACAAAAGTTGCACTCAACAGCCTCACTGGATGTCTTTCTAACAAAATGACCACAAAGGGCATGTGAAAATCTCGTAGTTACATGATCAATTTGATCCAACCAAATCCGACATACCTGAAAATTGAAGACCCACATAAGAAAACACCAAATTGGAATACGAGTTGCTTGAAAGAACAATACAATACTTCTCCTTTCTATTTTCCTTTGATCTTTCCATATCTGCAAGTATATGTAAACCTTTTTTCTGGTGCAATCAATTATATATTCCTCATCTCCAGGGATCAACGCTATTGTTTAAATAGTTTAACGTATTTGGTATGACAATGGATGAAGAAGCTACAGGTATAAAAATCAGTAAATGAATTGGTTTACCAAACCAGAAATTACGACTTGCCATTACATCAAATTAATAATGTAGTTTTTAGCAACTCGACGTCCAGCTGAATTAGCTGAAAACAGATAAATAACACCACAAGACTCCATAACACACCTGGATCTGCATTTTTTATTAAAAGAAAAAGTTTGCTAATTTTTTTGTAACATAAAGCCAAGGATTGATTACGCTTTCCAAGGGAAAGCAAGACATAATATATTGACATTTGGCAACAACAAAAAAAGACATAATATATTGACCTTAAAAAGGCTAATAAAAGTACCCTACAAAAAATAAAAATAGGAAATAACTCAAGTTAGAAAGCATATGAATGATTTTTCATGAATAACTTAATTAAAATCAACATACATGCGTACTGCTAGTCTCATTGGATAGGTCAGAAAGGTATGATAACTTGTGGAGACAAGAGGAGTTCATCAGTGCCGGCAAACAACTAAGGTTGACGAATAAAGATCCAACATCATTCTCGAACCATAAAACTTCTAGGCTGTCAAGCAAAAAAAGAAGCAAGTAATGAGACGTCCCTATGTAAAATATAAGAATAAGAATGCAAACCAAAGAAATTACAAGGCATAAACTTTTCCGGTTTAAGTATTTCCTTTCTCTACTTTCTTTTGATGCCGAGGGAGGATTTTGGGTGTTAGAAATAGTATATAAGTAATTGATAAATATATAGTTCCCATCAATGTAAAATGTTGAAAGATTGTGTAAGCTCACCAATTTTCCTTTGTCCTAGAGCAAGTCAAGCCCGAAATATACACGGTGTGACCAAGGCCTAACCTTCCAAATGACCTGAAAAGCATAATTTGTAATCAAGAATAGATAAAGTATGACATTTTTGTCAAACAACTTCTTGTAATTTAGTTTCCATCAAGTCAAATACAAAAATGTAACTACCAAAATTTGAAAAATTGTAGCTTTGCCCAAATAGCTCCAGTTGTCTCTTCAATTCGCATAGAGAAACTGGTCTCAGCGGAACTACTTTCTCTTTTTATGTCTGTAACAATACCATAGAGGCTGATACCGGTCATCTTGTCACAGAGGTCGGCCACAAATGACTGGAAGACTTTGAAGATGTAAGGAAGGTTAATGAAAAATTAATCTAGAAAATGAAAATAGTTAAGTAGCTACTACACCAAAAATTAAGACTGTTTGAAACTTGAAAACTACGACTTTTTTGTGTCCTTGATCTTGGTTGACTAACACTAACGTCAAATGTATAGGCCTTAAAATTTGTATCCTCCAATGTGCTTTATGCGTATGCAGCATGTGAGTCTCACTCTCATTTGTTTGTTCATTGTCTGATAGCCTAGCCATTCTAGTGTTGTTTGTTTAGTGTGTTTTGGTTGAATCAGTATTCTAAAAATCGGCATATGCGCTAGGCCCCCACCTTGCCCTCGCCTACGGCCAAAAATCATCCGGGCCTTAGTTTTACCTAGCGAAGAGAGGTTTTTATTTTATTTTAATAACTACTCAAACCAGATTTTAATATATTTAATTTTAATAATTTCATAATATTCATAAGCATATCAAATCACAACAAGAAGTGAACAAAATCAGTCAAAATGGATAATTTTATTATAGTTGTAATTTTTTGAACTTGTACCAACTTCAAATTATATAAATGATTATACATTTGTAATATTTAATTTAATTCAATATAATTCTTAAATTTATATTTAGTTTCTTAAATTTTAATATTGAATTGAATTCTTAAAATTTTAAATTTTATTATTTAATAACAATATTGTTTATGAATAAAATCAATACGTTAAAGATATGTGTTTGAACTTTAAGCAAAGACCTTTATTATAGATTGTTTTGCTTTATATTATTGTTTTATTTGGATAAATATAAGATAAAATATTAAAATTGGCTTATAATAAAAAATTTCCTAGGCCCTCGGCCGCCCGCCTGCCTAGTGCCTTTTAGAGCATGGGGTTGAATATTGAATTTGTCCATCTTTGGTTACAGATCTATTCAATTTCATGGCTCTTTGGCCATACAAATGATATGGAGATTTACTTCTTTTTCTGCGGAGAATTTGGATCAAGAGGTATATTAGGACTTTTTTTGGCTTGAAATTAGCTCTGTGATAGACTCTCTAAACTTATCTTTGGCTCATATCCTGGGATTGGCGAACGATGTTTAACTTAGCTAATTCCCCATTTTTTTCCACTTATTATCTTCCACATGGTTATAATTACTTCTCTACTTATCAATAAAAACCTCCATATGTCACTGTTATATTTTGAGTTATGTCGCTGAGTTAAAAAGTGTTGAATTGTCCTCATAAGGATTCAAACCTAGAAGTGAAGAGTGAAAATAAAAGAAATTTATAGACATGCAAACTTGCATAGATAGTGGACCTTAGTATTTGCATCTTTCTACATACAGTATAAGCTTATTGTCCATATAAGCAATATACTGGGACATGAAGAAAAAAACTAGAAGGTTGAATTGCTTCTGACCAAAATTTGAAATTTAGACAAAGGTAAACTTACTTGAAAAGGATAGTTACTGAAGTCTATGGACCCCCGAGAATCACATGGGAGGGTCACTTGAGAAACTTTAGGTCCCTGGCTTGGATCTAATGCACTAAACAATTTTGATCCTTGATACCTATTTTGTGTCAATGCTACCGATACCTGAGAAGACCAGAGTTATATTCACATTCCAAATTTCTATGTTTTCTAAATATCCTTTACTTACCTGCTCTTCATGTTGAATTAAAGGCACCAAATAGAGTTGTGTCGCACTACCATATTCGAGACAAATCTCTTCAAATGATTCAAGAGCACTATCTTTAGAACTCGCAATAAAAGGTTGGTCTATTGCAAGCATACTTCCCACACTGAAAGAAATTATATTGTGTCCATATGTGAGAGAAGAAACAGTAGTAAAGAAAGAGTCAATAACAATGTTCTACCTGAAAATATTGGCAAGTAGAACCTGGTCACCCCACAATAAAAACTTTAACTTGACACCATCATTATCAACAAGGGTGATTTGTTTCCTCTGTAAATGGATTTCTAATGAACCGATAGACTCGATCCTGTGGGAACAAACATATAAAATGTAATTATTAATACAAGCATGCAATGTTTTTATATGTAATTTCACCCCAAGTATGGGGATGGGCACCAATATACAAGCTAATGTGAGATCTGGATTGAGGCTTAAACATTAATATGCATAATCTTAAGTTATCATGTTTAAGTTTTACATAAACTGATTAGAATTGGCCTTAAATCTCAGATATTAGATGTGCACACGCATCTGATAGGCACGCAATCCAGATATAGATGACAGTGTCGATATAAGGCTCTAGTAGAAAAGAAAAATTAGTTAGGTTGCTTTAATATACATGAATGCAAGTGATTTTAACTAACCTTGCATATAACGAATAGGATGCACCTTTATTAACAGCATCAAGCGAAATGGAAGAGAAAGAATCTGAACAGAACTGTGCTCCTATTAGCATTGCATCATCATCTAGGTCCTGCAAAAAAGTGTAAAATTTAACAGCCATGTGGAGAGAATTTTCGCAGTACAACTTTTAAGGATCATACGAAATCAACATGTGGCTACAAACACAATATACACACGTCGTTCAAGTTATGACTTCTACTCAAAACCTCGTCATTTCCTCCATGACATTAAAATGAACATAGATGCTTCAGTATTATACTTCCATTGAATTAATGTATGCATAACAGTGGAAACCAGCACAGAGATGTAATAGTAAAAACGTATTCATCAATTAAATTAAAAGCTAAAAAAACATAAATAATATGATCACTATTGGGAATCTCCTATTTCTCCTTACCATGAGGCTTACAACAGGAAACTATGCACTAATCAAGTTCAACACAATGATTTTCCTATGAGGCTCTGATAAACTGAATTTTGTTCAGAATAGGGGATTGGACCATGCAAATTCTATGGGGCCACATGAATAGAATTGAAACTGAAGAGAATGAGCACTACCTCATCTAGCAATATTACAAGATATTCAGTTGGTAAAAGTCGTGAATGACCAGATCCTCCAGAAGTGGTTCGAAGATAGCATCCTGTTACAAATATCTCTCGCCCTTTCTTCAGAATCCCACAATTAGAATCAGCCAAGCTGTAATACCTGCTGCGGATTACATATTAGATATGTGCTGCACAATACATGCATATTCAGACAAAAAGCTGTATATGTCTAAATGTCAATGCTCTGCACAGCTTGCTACAAATGAATATGACTAGTAATTCAAGATGTTTAGCCTGATCATCAACATCTCCTAAGTGCTTGAAGCAAATAAGAGGCGATTTTATTAAGCATTTATTTAAACACGCTACTAAAGAGCCTAGGAGCCTATACCTTGAAGTCAATTGAACAACATTCTAATCAGCTTCTCCTAAAACTAATAAAAATCAAAGTACATTAAGTAAACTAGTTAACACTATTATTGGCTCAGGAGTTCTCTTATCAAAGTCAGTTAATGAAGATGGAAGATTATAAAGAGAAAAACTGCAATTCATAAGCAAAAAATAGATGCAAATATATGATTTACTTTTGGAATTATCCTGACGTGTTACACTTCTTAAAGCTAAACAAGCAGGTCATCATAAATATTTTCACATTATTAAGTTTCAGTTAAACATATCATGATTTGGCCACTATAGTAGGCTAGTAGCTCCATTTACCTGCGATGAAGATATAGATCAATGGTATTACAGCTCCAATAATCCCCCAAGGTAAGCATGTATATATTTGTCCCTAAGAGAAATACACATTTAGCATTAATACTAATAACATTCATGAAAAACCTACAGAAATTTAAAACTCATACCATTGAGAATCAATGAATCCTATTGTAAAAAATAACACCATCCATAAACTAACTTTCAATCTGTCAAATCCAAATCCGCACAAATATTTATACAATAGCTCCACAACTAATTGAGTTCATAGCAAATAATTGATAGTTTCACCCCAGTATGTAATTGCAAGGTTGAGAAATGAAAATGCAAATTTATTCAATTGAAAGACAAAATAAATTGTACCTGGAAGAAGAAAAGCATAAACTATAACAGCTTCGAGAACGCTACTCAATGATAAGAAATTCTTCTCATAAATAGAATCAATAGTCACTGTGTTCGGAAGCTTTACTCTCTTATGCTTCTTTGCCAGCTGGTTAATGCACTCCGGCCGTTTCTTCGGAGCACCACTCCGGTACTGTTCACTCCAAGCCTATACATAAAATATGGTAACGAAAATAACAAAAGCAACAAAATTAAACAAAAACAGAAATCAATCAATCAATTGTACGGACCTGAGAGAGATCAGAAAGAAGAATTGCAGTGGTGACTCCACTCGAATAGGCAATACAGGTTTTGAGGATCCGACGCACAATCCAGCTCCAACCTGGACCATTAAATTCTTCTTCGCATTCATCTTCATCAGGAGATAATACTAATTTTGCATAGTCGATGAATTTGAGAAATGGATCCAACTGTTCTTCTTGTTCCGGCTCTTCAATTTGGTCTATATCCATTGCCGCGATTTCGTTATCTGCAATTTGCTTGATCATGAGTTCCGAATTGGAATAAGAGTCGGTAATTCTTATTCGACGGATGAAGCGATAGACCTTTTGGTCTATTTGGTCTATCGGTCAAAAGTTTGAACCCTAGTTGTGATATAAAATTGGCGGGATTTGTCATTTTGAAGCGAGTTTGTTTGGCGCGGAATTGGACCGTGAGTCAACGTTATTTTACTTGTGATGTATAAAAAGAATAATGCTAGAGCACAAACTATTCTACAAACATTTTATAAATTGTTATATTCTACTTCAGTATATTGTGCGGGGTCAAAGACTACATTAAAACAATTTGTTAATTAATATGTTGAGATAGAGTAAACCACATCAATTTATAAAATATTTATAGAATAGTTTGTATCATTCCTATAAACAAAAACTACTACTACTAGAGAAATGCGGAATAGAAACTACTCCGGCTAGAAGAAAGACATTTTTATCAAATCTAAAAAAGTGTTTCCACAATTTTTTTAATCTAAATATTGGAAATTTATTTTAAAAGAACTAGACTTTACATATTAGAGCTCAAGTCATTAAATATTCGACTTTGACAAAATTATAGGATCAGTGGACTCAATCTCGATTCTTTTTTAAAAAATAAAAGCAAAAGTACTCGCTTTTGAAATTGAAAAAGAGCTAGTATAAATAGTTAACTTTGGTTATGCAAATGCTAGAAATAATGGCATGGTTTAGAATGATTAAAAGTATAAATTTTTTTACAGTTAAAACCAAAAACCAAAAACACGTTTTGGCATTCATTGAAACTGCTTTCAATAAAAGTGGTACGCTAGCATCCAATACGCTTTTGACATGATTGTGTTATGTAGGTCTTATATATATGATTATGTTATGAAAGTTTATTGTTAAGAAAATTAGGAAGTGTCTAAGAGGACTTACACTCATAATGTAACTAATGCTGAAATAATTAAGATGTTAAATCAATTAGATCTTTAACTACTTGCTGAAAATTAAATCAATTAAGTTGTCAGATTACAAATATGCTCTAACGGATAAAGAAATTAATTGAAGAAATTGTAAGTAGCTTATTGTTTGTCTTGCACACGAATGACCCCGGGAATATCACTGTTTCTGAGGATCAACTACTACAAGGCCTACTTGAAGGAACTGAAGAAGACAGTCAACAAGGGAGCAAATGTGATAGCAATGTGTAGCAAAGTAATTAACGGGACATGTACTTTGGCATCAATAAAGGTTTACACTGTCTCAATAGCAATGTATTATCTACTCTCATCCAGTAAGAATAGTATTTCTTTCCATGTCTTCGTGGCTATATGATCAACTGTACTCTCTCCATTCCAATGTTCGAGAGCAAAATGATATGCAAAATACAAACTCGTATATTTTAAATGAGAACTCGTATATCTCGGGGAGGAGGAGGGGGGAATTTTACAGTTAAAACCAAAAACACGTTTTGGCATTCAAGTTGGACCAAAATTTTGGATTATTAAGTTTGAGGTCCAATTAATATTGCACATCAAGTCTTGTATCCTCGTAAAAAAACACCATATAAATTCGCTACTAATTTGATCCAAAAGTTTAACGTTGGGTTCAATTTTCTGTATTATTTGAGACGACTTGAATTCCAACGTATTAAGACTATTCTAAGAATATACAAGTCATAACTCACCATAAGTCTATATAGAAAATATGACATATGAATAGCGAAAAGGGAATTACCCTACTGTAATTGTCATGTTTTAAACATTACTCCACTGTTAATTTTTTTAAAAAATGTAATTGGTAATCTGAATTTTTAAGAAACTATTAATTACTCCATTCCGTCTAATTTATAGGACAGACGTCTAATTTGGTCATTTATTTTCTTATTTGGCTTTAAAAAGAAAATGACATGTAAATACATATTTGGATCAGTAAGTCTACTATCACATACCAAAACTCATATACCGCTCATATATACTGTAAGACCCCGAATTTTATGAAATAAAAGTATTCAATTTTTCTCTTCAGTAAATAGTTAAATTGATAAAAGTTAAAGTTAAGGGTGATATATGAATTTTTTTTTTTAAAATACATGAGGTATAAAGTATTCATTATTATTAGGGAATATTAGTTTGGTGGTGGAATATTCTTTCTACGGGGAATATTAAATGCAATGTAGCGATTATTTGTGGACCCATAATGTAATAACTGTGGGATGAAGAAAACGACAAAATTAAGTTTTATAAATAACGACGTAATCGTTACAGATTAACCTTGTTGGAATACCCGATGGTTAAAATACGATTAATATGCGTGTTTGCACAAGATGGCACGGGTTTACGGTATTTTTGAATTATTGATCCTTACATAAGAAGGCACTACTTCAATAATTATTACAATAATTACTTGTTCAATATTTTTATTTATTGATTCAATAATTGCTACGTTGAAATTTTATATTATTATTGTTCAATAATTGTCACTTTGCGATATTTCCCATTATCGGATCAATAATTCATATTATTCGATTAATATTATTAGATAGCATTATTGGCAATGTCTAGAAAGTTACATCGAGGAGAGGTTTGGTCACCTAATTGCGGCACGATGAAGGAGAAATCCTTATTGGAAAGCCCCTTTTCACAGGAACTACTTTTGGTTGTCATTATTGTGATTCTGTAATATTATTTGTGAATAATTAGTTATTGATTTATATGATAAGAAAATATTTATTTGATGTGGATATAAATGATGGATTTATTTATGTATTTATAAGTGAAGGAATTAAAGATGAGGTGCTTTATCGATTATTTGTCGAAATGGAGAACAAAATATGGGATTTTCGGAAAAAATTAGTTTATTACTTGATTTTGTAAAATCCATAACTCTTTATTGTATATAATGAGTTAAGAGATGAGCCATATATCAAAAGAAAGCCCTAGAAGTAAGCTAATCATAGAAATTTGAATCACCCAAAAATTCTTTGTAGATATTTAAGTGGTGAAATTTTTAATGAAATGGTCCAAAGGACTAATAGTCCAAAAATCGATGTTCTTCACTATATTAACGTGAGTTATAAATTTTGATCCGACCGTTGGATCGTTGTAATTTTGGATATGTTATACATATATATGTTGAGTATATGTCCACAAATTTTGAAACGTTAAAATGAGCGTATGATTTTTATGAATTTTAAGAGGTGAATGGTTCAAAAATTATTGAAGTATCCAAATTTAGCATTTTGGTGGAAAATTCTAGAATTGAGTGGGCCCCACTTGTGGTTGGTGAAAAAATGTGCTGAATTTTATTTCAAATGTGGTGGGTGGCAATAATAATAGAGTAAAAGCCATCGGTGTTGGTCAAGTCTGCCTTGGTAATTTAACATTTTCCTATAAATAGAGGCTAAGTTAAATTGAAAATCACACCGAAACAAAGTTTTCTCTCTTCTCTCTCTATATTATTGAGCGTATTTTGTGAGTATTTAGATACTTTGAGAGTTGTTGTTCGAAGACAAGTTTCATTCAAAGATCACTTGAGCCTTTCCTTGAAATCTTGATTCTTTGAGGTAAGGGATGTTATTTTCTTCTCAAATGATATTATTTCTTGATATCATTATCTTTGAAATATTGGTTGGAATTTTTTATCAAATTTAGAACTTTTTCATGTATGGGGTTACAATTCACGAGTTCTTATTCACGAGTTACTATTCATGAGTTACTTATTCACGATTCTTATTCACGAGTACTATTCATGAAGCGTGAAGATGTTTTTTTGTGGAATTTCTATCTTTTGGTGTCGAATTCTTATTCACGTATCTGCACTATTCACGTTATCTGACTATTCATAGAAAAATGAAAATTTTTCTTTTTAGTCTAAAATATCTATTCTGGATACTAGCTTTGATTGTATCCATGTTTTGATCATTCTTGAATTTTACACCACTATGATTATTTTGAGGTATTTTTGGATGTATAGATTGAGAGTTATGAATTTTATGAGAAAAGACTATTTTAAAAGTAACCGCTTATAACTCCTTGTGATTAACTCCAAAATTGATGAAATTTTTATTGAGAGTACATCTATATAATATCAATATACCGTGTAAATTTCAGAATTTTTGGATAAAAGTATAATTTATGATAAATGTTTAAATATTCGGTGGTTTTGGCCATACGAAAAATAGTAAATGAATTTTTAAAATTTCGAGAAAAATATATGTTCAATATGGGACTATTTTATGCTAAATCCCAGAAAAGAAATATTTTTAGAACTGATTTGGTATTTTTCATGAAAATGTTCTAGTTATGAGCAAATGAATTAAATATGTTATGTGAAGTAAGAAAATTAGAAAATATGATTTTATGGTTTGAGAATCATATATGAGGTATATGCAGATTTTTGATGAGGGTTTTAGTTATTGGTGATGAAATTTTATGAGTTTGGCATTTTATGATGATTAAATGCATTAATTAGTAAAGTGTAAACAATTTAATTAAATTGTTTATAAGTTTGAAAAATGATTAAAATATTATTATAATATTAATAATATTAGATTATGAGATTTCTAAGTGATTTATAACATTTGGATTAAGGTGTTATAAATATGGATATGAATTTTATTATGAAACTTTATCTTTTTAGTAATAGAGGTTTCTTATGCGATATCTGGGACTATGTCACGAATACGAGTACTATTCACAACAAATTGGTTTCTTCTCGACCAAATTATCGTTGATTTATGAATCTTACTCTTGAAATTAAAACCATGTTTTGATTATATTATTTTATATAACATTCTTATAACCCTAATGATGATATTTCTCTTTGACTTGAGTGTAAAGATGGGTAGATTATTGGTATGAACGTGACCATAGGTTCTCTTTGGCGATGGTTCAAAAGTTGAATTGTTGGTTGGTATGATCATGATCATTGAATTTACAATTGAATATTTTTAAGCTTAAGTGCAAAAGGTGAATTGATCAACATGGTTATAATTATTGTTATATAACTTCGAAAATGATTATGTATTTCGTTGATATATGAATATCTTTGGCTCGTAATGCAAAAGATGACACTGTTGTTGAATATCTTTAATTTGTAGTGCAAAAGATGAATTATTGATGAATATCTTTGGCTTGTAATGCAAAGATGACACATTGTTGAATATCTTTGCTTTGTAGTGCAAAGATGAATTATTGATGAATATCTTTGGCTTAATGCAAAAGATGACTGTTGTTGAATATCTTTGCTTTGTAGTGCAAAGATGAATTATTGATGAATATCTTTGGCTTGAAATGCAAAGATGACTGTTGTTGAATATCTTTAACTTTGTAGTGCAAAGATGAATTATTGATGAATATCTTTGGCTCGTGTCTGAAGATGACTTTTGTTGTTGAATATCTTTAGCACATGGTGCAAAAGATGAATTATTGATGAATATCTTTGGCTCGTAATGCAAAGATGACACATTGTTGAATATCATTAGCTTTGTAGTGTAAAGATGAGCTGTTGATGAATATCTTTGACGAGTAGTGCAAGATGAATTTATTAGTATGATTATGAGCAGGAACTGTGATTTGGTATAACCATGATATTTGATGTTTCGAGTAAAGGCAATGATGAAAATTATCTTAAATCCCGGATGAGAAGAGGAATTTAGAATCACAATTATGATTATGAGTTATTCATATGATTGTGGAAAGGAACTGTTGATTGATGTTATAGGGATAAAATATTGTTGGTGGACTTTTAACGTGGAGAAGACAATAGACTTTATAGTCTATTTGACTCTTTTAATGGATTGCTCGTTCCGCTGCAACTATGGTTGAAAAGTTTTATCATCTACCATATGTTCTAAATCTCTTATTCATTACTGATGAAGACTATTGATAATTTATTTATCTTTAGTCATAATATTCTTTATTGAAAGCTAGTTGTGCTCACCCTTTTTGTTTCACAATTCCTTTCGGTAATAAAAGTGTAGGCCGGCTGGGTTGGCCGGGGATAACAAGGAATAGAACGGTGGTCTATAGTTGTTGAGGTTCTCCACTAAAGAGTATGAAAATAATTTTATTGAGGGCTTTAGTGTGTTGTATTTTATACATCATTTAATAGTTATTTTTGGTGAATTAAATAGGGTGAAAGCGAACCCAACTTTGGAAGGGTGTTTTATCACTATCATACAAGATGTCTAATGACATACAAACTTCGTGTTATCATAAGACATGGTTGTGCTCATCCACTTCTTTGAGTATATTTACAAGCACTACCTATATAATCTTGGTGTTTGTTTGGAGTATAATACCAAATTAGAGGCAGTGGAGATAATGATATGTCGAGAGAAGACTCGCCATTGGGAAGAATATGATAGTAATCTTCTTGTTTTTCTTTAGGGTCTATTAGGTCAACCAAGGATAATTCAGCAGGCCATATGATATCTACCATAACCTAAAAGCACGGCCTCCCATATGCGAAGGTTTCCTTGAGCACTTCCCAAAGATTCTAATTTCTAAAACAGGTTTTGACTATACCTTTATGTAAGGTGTCATTGTGACGTCTTTCTGAATTGGTATATATTTGTATCCAAACTCACAGCATATGTGTTGTTGTATTTTGCACGACAATTGTTGTAATAAAGTTGTAGTTGTTTTTCTGTACCATGTATTGACGACTCAGAATGGGTTGGATGGAATGGACCTATTTTGGGGTTGTTACATATACTCACTTGCATATTTTAATGGCTCACGTGCAGAGTAAGTCACAAGTCACGTGATCACCATTAGGCATTAGTCCACCACAGCCTATAGGCTTCCTCCTCATCTTACTTGTCATTATCTAACTTGAAAGTCAATTTTTTTCTCGTGGACTCGGTGAAAACGTACGATTCATTTTAACCCAGCCATGATCATTCAAAAATCTGGAGCAAGCTCGCATCAACTCAGTTCTAGCTTATATGAATGAATATTATAACAACATATTAGACATGGCAAAATATGGTTATGGATTGGTTTTGATTTTCAAAATATGGTTAACCAACCATTTAAGAACTAAAACCATATTAACCATTTTTAATATGGATAATGTGGGTTGGAACTATATGGTTATGGTTAAAAACCATATTAACCATATTAATCATTTTAAGATGTTTTGACTTTTAAACAAAATTTTTAAAAAATAAAATTAATATATACTATAGATAGAGAGACGGATATAAGGGTGGGTAGGGGTAGAGGGTGGGAGGTATATGCATAATCGATTAATATTAATTTTTTTGGGGAGTGGTGTGGGTGGGGGTAGGGTGGGGTGTATGGAGGGTAGAGGTGGGGTAGGGGTGGAGTAGGGGGGTAGGGGTGGGTGGAGTGTATACATAATCACATAATATTATTTTTTTGGTGGAGGTGGGTGTGACGCCCCCAAAATTAGGTATACGTCACCCATCTTGGGTCGCCACTTACATGGTACAAAATTCAAATGCAACTTAATAATACAACTGTCGTGTACAATTCCATAAAACATAAAATGTGAGTTTGAATATAAATATTGTATACTTGAGATTATACAAACTCAAAAGGAGTCCTTATTACAATTATTATTACACTATTTCACAGAATAGTGAGGACTACTAATGCTATCATCTGGTCCGTCACTCCGTTCCCCGACTAGTCCCTGCTACATTCTCATTTCCTGAAGAGAACAATAAAAGTAAAAGGTGAGCTCAACTAGCCCGAGAGAAAATATTATGACAAAGATAATGCAAAATATATTATTATCGTTGGCCTTCAACAAAGATTTAAACCGATCTGATATAACAACCATCAAGTTTAAGCTGCAATGAACAAGCAATCTATTAAAAGAGTCAAGTAGAGAATAAAATCTACTATCTTTTATGATTTAGAAGTTTTTCATCACTTTTATCGGCGGGACTCGACAATAAATAATCCACATCATCGAATCACCCCGCACTACTGACGAGGATATTCTTTAGTATCATGACCACAATTATCCATGCACTACTGGCCAAGAATATTTGTGTATTCAATAATGGTCATGTATTAAATGCCAACAACTATCCATCAATGCACTACGGGCCAATGAGGACTTTTACCACATCATTTGTAACATTACGGTCATGATTACACCGAATAATCCCTGGTCATAATCATACCAAGTCCATCTATGCACTATAGGCCACATATGACTTTCAACAAAATATAAACATGAGGATGATGACAATGATATAAGAATTCAATAAAACAAGTTCAATAATTATTTTATCCAGGAACTAATAACGTCCAAATTGTCGACATGATCTTTGCTTTGTAGAAGTAAAATTCAAGAATGCTCGGAAGAATATTTCCACGAAAAGATCTTTGGATGAAGCGCAAATATCGAGGATATTCCACTAATTTCATGGAGTATAGAAGTCAAAACTTTAACCAACCGAGTATAATAAGGAATGGAATAACAAAAGAAATCACCGAGCGTGCGATAGACCACACGAGCGAGGTTATTCTATCGAATAATAAATAACGGAATCGGTCCGTAGTAAAAGCGCATGCAGACGGGATATTCAACATAATAATAAAAAGACGAAATCGGTCCGTAAATAAAAGCATGACGGGATATTCAAATGAATAATAATAAAGGCGAAATCGGTCCGTACAAAAAGCCTTGCAGACGGGATATTCAATGAGAATAATAAAAAGGCGGAATCGGTCCGTGCGTAGAAACGCCTGAAAGCGAGGATATTCTAACGAGAATAATAAAAATTTTAACCAGTCCGTGAAACCTGAACATGATGTTCCAATGAATGATAAAGAATGTAACAACGAAGAATTTTACCAAGTATAGGGTGGCTTGCGTATCTGAGTTAGGGTGTGGGAGGGTGGGGGTAAGAGGTGTATACATAATCACATAATATATTTTTTGGTGGGGGTGAGTGGGGTGGTGGGGTAGGGAGTAGGGGTAGGGGGTGTGTGTGTGGTGGTGGTGGGGGGGTGGGTGGGGTAGGGGTGTGTGGGGTAGGGGATGGAGTGTATACATAATCACATAATATATTTTTTTATGGAGGTGGGGGTAGGGGGTGGGGTGGGTGGGGTGGATGGGTGGGTGGGATAGGGGGTGGGTGGGGGTGGGGGTGGGGTAGGGGTTAGGGATAGAGGTGGGTGTGGGGGTGGGTGTGGTGTCGTGTGGGTGAAAGTAGTATGCACACAAGCCAATCATGTTTGATGATAAAGCATATACTTTGTAACAATCTTATTTATTTATTAATAAAAAGTATTAATTTATTAAAGGCTTTTAATCATCTACATGATCTTTGTTTTATAATATGTGATAAACCCATAGTTTTAAGCAATGCATTTAGAATAATGATGATGATCATTCTAATGAGATCTAAATTCTTAGAAAGCTTAAAACTAAAATAGTTCCCAATCGTTGGATTACTAAATTGGGAATTAGTGAATCTGGATAGATTGGTACATACGTTGCTTGCTCATTGGATGAAGATGATTGATCTCATGATCATTTGTGTGGAGACACTAAAAGCAGTATATGCGTCTTATTAGAGAATAAGTTCAATTGAGCGTGGCTCGCTAAGGAATACCTAATGGAGTTTTACTTGCATCGATAGGAATTCACTGTAGTGATAGTAGTCTGTGATCCTTGGACTTGAGATCATCATAGTATCTTGTGTATGATGAGTTATACTTTGACTTATTCCTTAAGACCCTTAGTGTAAGACCCGAATTTTATGAAATAAAAGTATTCAATTTTCTATTTAGTAAATAGTTAAATTGATAAAAGGTTAAAGTTAAGGGTGATATATGATTTTTTTCAAAATACGTGAGTGGTTATAAAATATTCATTATTATTAGGAGAATATTCGTTTGGTGGTGGAATATTCTTTACGTAGAGAATATATTAAATGCACCAGTAGCAACCATTTGTGGGCCCCATAACGAGAATAAGCGTCGGAAGAAAACAACAAAATTAAGTTTTTATAAATAACAGCGTAATGTCGTTCACAGTTAACACATTGGAATACTAGATGATTAAAATACGATGAATATGCGTGTTTGCACAGTAGCACACGGTTTTACACAGTATTTTTGAATTATTGATCCTTACATAAGAAGGCACTACTCAATAATTATTACAGTAATTACTGTTCAATATTTTTATTTATTGATTCAATAATTGCTACGTTGAAATTTTATATTATTATTGTTCAATAATTGTCAATTTTGCATATTTCCATTATCGGATCAATAATTCATATTATTGAATAATATTATTAGATAGCATTATTGGCAATGTCTAGAAAGTTACATCAAGGAGAGGTTTGGTCACCTAATTGCGGCGTCGATGGGAGAAATCCTTATTGAAAGCCCTCTTTCACAGGAGCTGCACTGGTTGTCATTATTTTGATTACGTAATATTATTTGTGAATAATTAATTATTGATTTATATGATAAGAAAATATTTATTTGATATGGATATAAATGATGGATTTATTTATTATATGTGGTTATAATTGAAGGATTTAATGTTGAGGTGTTTTATCAGTATTTTTGTCGGAATGGAGATATTAAAAATAAAATCAGTATTTTTACGATATATTGTGTGAGTTATAATTTTTAATCTGACCGTTGGATCGTTGTAATTTTTGGATATGTTATACATATATAAGTTGAGTATATGTCTACAAATTTTGAACCGTTAAAAATGAACGAATGATTTGTTATAAATTTTAAGAGGTGTCTGATTCAGAAATTAGGTTATAAATGATTTTGGTGGAAAATTCTAGAATTGAGTGGGCCCCACTTGTGGTTGGTGAAGAAATGTGCTGAATTTTATTTCAAATGTGGTGGGTGGGAATAGTAGCAGGTAAAGCCATCAGGTTGCAGGTCAAGTCTGTTAAAATTTTCCTATAAATAGAGGGCTAAGTTAGAATTGAAAATCACACCAGAAACATAAATTTTCTCTCTTTTTCTCTCTAGATTATTGAGTGTATTTTGTGAGTATTTAGATACTTGGTGAGTTGATATTCATCAGTGCAAGTTTTCTTCAGCGTCATATCCGATATCCAGTCAGAAGTGCTGCTCTTTTGAGGTAAGGGATAGTAAGGGATTTTAAGGGTTATAATGTTTTTAGTTTCGAAATTTTCTGAACCTTCAAAAATTCTGGAAAAATTTGAAATGATATTTTGATGAGTTTTATTGATTGTGTCCAAAAATGGTGATTTTTGGATGTATAGATTAAGAGTTATGAATTTTACGGGAAAAGACTATTTTAAAAGTAACCGCTTATAACTCCTTGTGGTTAACTCTAAAATTGATGAAATTTTTATTGGGAGTACATCTATATAATATCAGTGTACTCTGTGAATTTTGGAATTTTTGGATAAAAGTACAATTTATGATAAATGTCTAAATATTAAAGCGGTTTTGGCCATATGAAAAATAGTAAATGATTTTAAAAATTTAGAGAAAAATATATATTCAATATGAGACTATATTTTGATCAATCCCAGAAAAAAATATTTTTGGAATTGATTTGGTATTTTTCATGAAAATGGACTAGTTATGAATAAATGAGTTAAATATGTTATGTGAAGGAAGAAAATTGAAAATATGATTTTATAGCTTGAGAATCATATATGTGGTATATACAGATTTTTGATGAGGGTTTTAGTTATTGGTGATGAAATCTTATAAGTTTGGCATTTTATGATGATTAAATGCATTATTTAGTAAAGTGTAAACAATTAAAATAAATTATTTATAAGTTTAAGAAATGTTATTCTTTCAATATCATTATCTTTGAAATATTGGTATGGATTTTATTGTGGAATTTCTACCTTTTGTGTCAGAGTTCTTATTCACGTATATAGTACTTATTCACGTATCTGACTATTTATGTATGTGGCGGTATTTATGTATATGACATTATTTACGTTATCACGGTACTATGTGTACAAAATACTGAGTATTATTCATGAGTTACTATTCACGAGTTCTTATTCATGAGTTCTTATTCACGAGTTACTATTCATGAGTTCTTATTCACGAGTTCTTATTCACGGTACTATTCACAATAAAATTGGTTTCTTTTTACGACGACCAAATTATCGTTGATTTATGAATCTTACTCTTGAAATTAAAACCATGTTTTGATTATATTATTTTATATAACATTTTATAACCCAATGATGATATTTCTCTTTGACTTGAGTGTAAAGATGGGTAGATTATTGGTATGATCGTGACCATGGGTTCTCTTTGGCGATGGTCTGAAAAAGTTGAATTGTTGGTAGTGGTATGATCATGACCATTTGTGAGACCCATTTTATTAATAAAGATTTAAATTTTGTGAAATAATTTTTAATATTATGGTGTGAATTTGAGATAATATTATAGTTGTGGGTAGTATTTATAAATTTTGCAAAAGTATCACAGTGGTTATATTATATTCGATTGGTGGGAATATTAGGTTTAGCGAGGGAATATTAAATGTACAACGGCTCAATCATTGGTGGACCCTAGCATGAATTATTATCGATTGAGAAAACGACAAAATATTTTATTAAAATAACGGCGGAAGTTTTCTGGTAGTTCTTGTTGAACTACTCGGTAGTAAAAGTGCGATGTCGTGTGGTTGCGTAATAACACACGGTATTGATTATTGATCTTTATGTGAGAAGTCACTCGGTTTGATTCCATTATTGTCGATTAATAATATGAATTATTATAGCGATAATGACGTTTTGTTTTATTCGTATTATTAACGTAATAAAAGCGAAACATCTTTTATATAAAATAGAATACTTTATTAAAGTTATTACATAAATAGAATATATTATATTTTATTATGTATAGTGTTGCATAGTGTATTGCATAGTGTTTTTTGCATAGTATTTTGTATAGTGTTTGCATAGTAAAATGTTTTTATATAAATAGAATATATTATATTTTATTTAAAAGATTTTTCTTTAAATATGGATAGTCGATTAAAGTAAATCAATCTGGATAGTTCAATGGATTAGTTCTTATATGCATTCCATTTTCCTATAAATAAAGCTCGTTCCTTCATTATTTTCTTACGAATTCATTGAAACTACAGAGAGAAATTATAGAGAGAAAGCTATAGAGAAAATTATAGAAAGAAGAAGAGTATACTCTTTACTTCACTACTTCATATTAGGTTCTTTTACGGTAAGAGGGTGTTATTCTTTCTTCTTGAAGAGAACTTACATTATTCCATTCATTATTATTAGTTGGAATAACTTTTGTAAAAAGTGGCATACCTATACATAACTTTTGTATCGCATGGCATACCCTATACTTGGTGAAATCCTTATGTTATTCCATTGCTTATTATTACATTGGAATAACTTTTGTATCTGCTGATTTACCCTATACTTGGTGACATTCTTCTATTATTACATTGGAACATCACATGCATGTGTTTTACAGGACACAGTTCCGATTTTATTATTCTATTGGAACATCACATGCATGTTTTTACACGGACTGGTTAAAATCTTTATCGATACATTGGAATATCCTATCGTGTGTTTTACGGATCAGTTCCATCTTTATTATTACATTTGGAACATCACAGCCGGTGTGAATTTCACGACACAGTTAAGTTATTATTATTACGATGGAATAACACATTTGTCATCTGCAATCTGCATGCATGGTGATTTCTTTTGTTATTCCATTCTTTATTATACCCGGTTGGTTAAAACTTGGACTTATATACTCCATGAAATTAGTAGAATATCCTTGATATTTGCGTTTCATCCAATATCTTTCATGGAAATATTCTTGATCATTCTTGAATTTTACTCTACAAGCGATGTCATGTTGACAATTTGGGCGTTAATAATTCATGGATTAAATAATTCTTAACTTGTTTTATTGAATTATTATGTCATTATCATCATCCTCATGTTATATTATGTTATCTTTGGCTTACGTGCGTAGATGAACTTAGTATGATTATGACCGAGGATCATTCGGTATAATCGTGACTTGATATAAATGATGTGACAAAAGTCCTCGATGGCTTTGTAATGCGATGATGGATAGTTTTTGGTATGATTATGACCGGGGGTGATTCGGTATAGTCATGACCATTGATAATTTGATGAAAATCCTTGGCCAGTAGTGCGAGGATGATTAGATGTGGTGGTTTATTTATTAAAATTGAGTCTCAATGATAAAATTGATGAAAACCTTTTAAAACCTAAAAGATAGTAGATTTTATTCTCTCTTTGACTCTTTTAATGGATTGCATATTTCGATGCGATTAAACCGGTTGTCTATTGTATTTTATCGGTTTAACAACTTTGTTGAAGGCTAATGATAATTTATTACGTATTATCTTAGTCATAATATTTCTTCTTGGGCTAGTTGAGCTCACCCTTTCTTTCACTATTCTCTTGAAAATGAGAACATAAATTTGGGACGAGTCGGGGAGCGAAGTAATGGTCCAGAGGATAGCTTTAGTAGTCCTCACTATTACGTGAAATAGTGTGATAATAGTTGTAATGAGAACTCCTTTTGAGTTTGTATAATATCTAGTAGACAATATTTGTATTCAAACTCACGAGTTTATGTAAGTATTGTACCACGATAGTTATATTAGTAAGTTGTATTTGAATTTATGTACCATGTAAGTGGCGACCCAAGATGGGTGGCGTATACCTAATTTTGAGGCGTCACACCATTGAATTATAATTGAATATTTTTAGCTTAAGTGCAAGGTGAATTGATCAACATGGTTATAATTATTGTTATATAACTTACGAGATGATTATGTATTTCTTTGATATATGAATATCTTTGACTCGTGGTCAAAGATGACTTGTTGATGAATATCTTTAGCTTTGTAGTGCAAGATGAATTATTGATGAATATCTTTGGCTTGTAATGCAAAGATGACCGTTGTTGAATATCTTTGCTTAGTAGTGTAAAGATGAATCTGTTGATGAATATCTTTGGCCCGTGGTGCAAGATGAATTTATTAGTATGATTATGAGCAGGAACGTGATTTGGTATAACCATGATCTTTGATGTTTCGAGTAAAACAAGTGATGAAAATTATCTTTGTCTTGGATGAGAAAGAATTTAGAACTACAATTACGATTATGAGTTATACTGCGTGATTGTGGGCGAGGAATTGTTGATTGATGTTACGAGGATAAAACATTGTTGGTGGACTTTTAACATGGAAGAAGATAATAGATTTTATGAATCTATTTGACTCTTACAATGGATTGCTCATTCCATTGCAACTATGGTTGAAAAGTTTTATCATCTACCATATGTTCTAAATCTACGATTTATTCTTGATGAAGACTATTGATAATTTATTTATCTTTAGTCATAATATTCTTTCTTGAGCTAGTTGTGCTCACCCTTTTGTTTCACAATTCCTTTCGAGTAATAAAGGTGTATTTGGGTTGAAGGCGGGGATAGCGAGGAATAGAGTGGTGATCTATAGATGTTGAGGTGAGGTGAATTTAACTTGGAAGGGTGTTTTGTCACTATCATACAAGATGTCTAATGACATCTGACCTCGTGTTATCATAAGACATGGTTGTGCATCCACTTCTTTGAGTATATTTACAAGCACTACCTATATAATCTTGGTGTTTGTTTGGAGTATAATACCCAATTAGAGCAGTGGAGATAAGGATATGTCGAAAAAGACTCACCATTGGGAAGAATATGATAGTAATCTTCTCGTTTTTCTTTAGGGTCTATTAAATTCAACCAAGGATAATTTTGTGGCCATATGATATCTACCATAACCTAAAAGCATGGCCTCCCGTATGCGAAGGTTTCTTGAGCACTTCCCAAAGATTCTAATTTCTAAAAGTTTTTTGACTATACCTTTATGTAAGGTGTCATTGTGACGTCTTCTACGGTTGGTATATATATGCATCGAAACTCATAGCATATGTGTTTGTTGTATTTTACCACGACAATTGTTGTAATAAAGTTGTAGTTATTTTACATGCCATATATTTGGCGACTCGAATGGGTTGGATGGAATGGACCTATTTTGGGGTTACGTTACACTTAGGGTATATCAAAGGGGTATGCTTGGGTATAATAAGTTGTACATGGAGATAATGTATGATCGATAAAGAATCTATCACTTCATTAAAAAGAAAAATGTCTATGTGATTCGATAAATGACAACCCAGTAGTCCTTGGCGGCGAGAATGAAATTAGAAAAGAGTTTCTAATTTGCATTATTTGGTGTTGTGCATTTAAGGATTGAAATACATATAATTAAATAAAATAAGACTTGTGATAATTCCATGTGCTTATATTTAATTGGGACATTGTATGGTGGAAGGATTGAATTATGCGGTAACTATTTACTCGAAAGGTTCTTTAATGATTAATGTTGAAATCTATATTATCTGGGAAAGTCGTTGATCATTTAGAGAACTTTATCACTATTGTAGAATAAATATTATTTATTTAAATAAATTAATTATTTAATTTATTTATTTAAATAAGATTAAATTATTCTAATTAATTTATTCACAACCTAGGTTTAATATGGAGAACCTAAAGGTCACACCATAAAAGGAAGAATAATTATTTAAGAAGTTAATGGCATAATCGTAATAATATGTTAAGTATATTTAATTTAATCTATGGTGATAGAATAAATTAAATAGCTTAATATTATTATTTAATATTTTAGAAATATTAAATATAAATTAATAAGAGAGTCTTATTAATATTATTACAATTATTATTATTTTAATTTCTAAAAGAGTTTAGGAATTAATTTAATATAAATACTCTCATTTATTCTAATAGAATTAGGAGGAAAATTAATTAAAGGAGTTTAATTAATTATCCCAAATAAGATTAGGGGAGCCCATTTAATTAAAGAGTTTAATTAAAAATACCTTATTTTTAATAGGGTTACTTGATATCTTTATAAGAGTCTTATATCGGATATCACATATATCTGAATTCAAAGTTGGAAAGACGTTCTTTTCTATGAGATGAAAAAACTAGGGTTTGAGCCAATACCCATCTTCTTAAATCCTTCTTCTTCCTTGGTGGATCACCTCTGAGGCCAAACACTTGGGTGGCTAACGCGTGATCAAAGGAAGGAACCAAACCCGGTGGATTCAAGTTGAGCGCGAAAAGGATTGGAGGTGAACTTGTGCACGAGGAAGCTCGATCTTCAGGTATGATCCTTATTCGTTATCTTTTCATTTAATTAATAATTGTGCGTAAAGGGTGATCCGGGTATATGGTTTGTAAAATTTTTAAACTCGATTTTTACATCGCTAAAACTTTAATTTTGCAATTTGATTGCGTTCTTGAATATTACAAACCTAACAGTGGTATCAGAGCCAAACCTTTATGCAAATTATTAATTGTTTTAATTTGATATGTATATTAATATGTATTTAGAACAATTTAATTGGGCATAATTTTATTGTATAAAATTTAAATAAAAATAAAAACAGCCGAAGCCAATATCGCTTGGTGGGCCGACTGAGTCGGATATTAAGAGAAATGCAGAGTTGGAAAAGTTTTTGGTTGCTTCGGGTCTATACGAGAGTACAGAAGAGACTGCGAGGAGAGAAGAAGTTCTTTCGCGAATTAACGAGATTGTAAAATATTGGGTGAAGCAATTAACTTGCTTGGAGAAGTACGGATCACTGGATCAAATGGTGGAAGATGCAAAATCTTTATCGTATATCTTTTTGGTCTTATCGCTTAGGGGTTCACGGTTGAATATATATATATATATATATATATATATATATATATATATATATATATATATATTATCCTTAATTATTTTATAATTAAAATAAAAATTTATTTTAATCTTAAAATAAAGGTTTATTTAATATTAAAATAAAAGTTTATTTTAATTTTAAAATTAAATTTCATCTTAACTAATTAGAGTTAGAATTGGATTCCATGATAACTAATTGGAGTTGAAATTGTATTCCATCTTTCCTTAAATAAAGGAGTTTATTTAGATATGAAATAAGATTTCATATTATTCAAAATAAAAGAGTTTATTTGTGAATAGGAAAGAGAATCCATGTTTCCTTAAATAAAGGAGTTTATTTAAATATGAAATAAGATTTCATATTATTCAAAATAAAGGAGTTTATTTGTGAATAGAAAAGAATCCGTGTTTCCTTTAATAAAGGAGTTTATTTTTTTTATTACATGGAATTGGATTCCATAATTAATTAAAATAAAGGAGTTTATTTTGATTAAAGATTTTGATTAAAATAAAATAGTTTATTTTATTCAAAATTGGATAAATTAAAATAAAATAGTTTTATTTTGATTTAAATTTGGATTGAAATAAAGGAGTTTATTTTAATTCAAAATTAGATTTTATCTTAACTAAATTTGCCCATTAAATGATATCAATATATATATTAAATGTTTATTATTCATAAGATGAATGTTATTTATTGATGCGTATGATGATGTGTATGATAATAAATGGGATTGATTATGGATTATTGACCAATATGATTGGATTTTATTTTAGTTGGATGCATGAATGTATGGGTTTTATTAAATGGGGTTCTGCGTGCCTCGTCTTCTCTAATTTTTCTTAATGTAAATTCTATCTCCTCCTATGTATGCTTCCCTTGATCACGATCAAGGTTTCTATTTATTTTAAATAGTTTTGTAATAGGAATAGTTAGAATTATTTTGAAAAATTGGAGATCGAGGACAAGCGCATGAAGATCCGTTTTGTAATGGAGCCCGGTTTTAAATGTAATAGTTATATTTAAATATTAATTCTTGCACCCTAGGGTTTGACCTTTTGGTTCACTTGGTGGCTCTAGTGAACCAAACTAGAATAAAAGTCCATAATCAATCCGGGTAGAATATAGTATTCTATATGTGCATGCTTATACTATATATATTATATATTATGCAAACATGCTTCGCATGTTCATTAATATAACGCGTATTTATATATATATATGCATGCACGCTAAACAAGATGAGACAAATTAATAACAAACCCCTCAATTTTTTATATTAAGTCTAGCGTTCAAATATATTTGGAATATCGAACGTCGCCTTCTAGCATGATAAAATTAATAGAGTATTAAATATTTAATATGAGTTTGTTGTGTCACCACAAGTGCAGGCAAGTATTAAGTATTTAAGATGTTAATTTATCACATTTGATGCTTATAAAGAAAATTGAACAGTATTGTTTTGTTGTGTCACCACAAGGACAATATTTTTCTTTTTTGAATATATGGAGTGCTAGGTTGGACTTAACTTGGTTAATTTTGATTCGAATGTGCCACCACTTGATCAAAATAATCTAAGAGGCAAAATACAAGGAGTTGCATAGTTGATGTAATTGACAAAAGTTGTCTACCTATTTATTTATATATAGTTTGTTGTGTCACCACAAGACTATATACATTTGAAATGGGATCCTTATTCTCACTAGCAAATCTTTAATTAGATTTTTAGAACTATATAAGTGAGGTAATATAGTTTGAAGAAAATAGTGGGAGATACCAATTTAAAACAAGACCTAAATTATTTTGGTAATTAATAAAAGAATGTATGTTAAAATGTTGTTAATTACAAATTCATTTACGAAATTTTACAATGTCTAAAATTACTATCATCTGCGAAGCATATTAGATGCTAAATTAACGGGGCCAAATTAAGCGGATTGGTTAAGGAATTTGAGAATAGTTCTCATAATGAAAAGCTATCTTATGTTCTTAATCGCCTATCCTATGATGGTTGCGAATAATGCCTCTGAGGAAGAGATTGCTACTTTTAGAAAGTGGCAGATGATGCCTGATTAGCTCGATACATCATGCTTTCGCATCTATGAAAGTAACGAGCTTGGCGTTAGCATGAAACTATGGATGCTCTCTACTATATTCCTACACATCAAGTGTAGTTGATGGTGAGGAAAGTAGGGTGATAGATATCGAGATATCTAAGGAGCTCTTCCAATCTAGAATGACCAAGTGACACTACTGATGATGAGATAAAAGTCCTTAACATTATCAATTTGATTGATCAATTAGACAACTGGTTTTGTCATGGATGGAGAGTTGAGCCAAGATTTGATCTTGCACTCACTCCCGCAGACTTCTTTCACAATTGTTGTGAATTTTTATATAAACAAGCTAGATATCGACCTTTTGATTTTACTTAACTATATTGAAAAATGTTGAGAGTCACTTTCCAACCAAGAAAGACCATGTCTTCTTGGTAGGGGCCAAAGGATCTTCCTAAAAGAAGAACGATTCAAAGAAGGTAAATAGAAAGGCGTAAACAAAGGATAATAAGAAATAAAAAGCCCGATCACGGATAGCAAAGGAGTTTGCTTCCATTGCAATAAGCCTGGACACTGGAAAGAAACTGCGAGAAGCATCTTGCAGAGGCTAACCAAAGAAGCTTAGTGAAGTTTCGGTTACAATACAGTTTTTGTTCATGATTGAAATAAATTTTCTTTAAGTCAAGGTTCTACTTGGGTATTGGATACCGACTTTGGTTATCATAAATATAGATTTATGAAGGGACCAAGCAGAAGTGGAAAGCTAAACAAATATAAGTAATCCTATGTGCGGGAAATGTAGCAAAGGTTGCCATATTAGCCATAGAAACTTATAGTTTAGCAATGCCTACGGGCAAATCTATTAAGTCAATAAGTTGTTATTGTATTCCAGTTCTTGTTAAAAATATTATTTCCATTTTATTGTTGGACAATGAAATCTTTGGTATTATAATTAAGAACAATTGTTGTTCTATTTATAATAATAATGTTTTGTATAGAACTGGAATATTACTTAATAAATTTTGTATACTTGACTTACATGAAAATAATTTTGCATATTGAACAAATTAGTATAAGAAAAGGAGATGATCATTCAAAGAGTTGAATGTGTGTATTTGCTAAAAAAATACAAGTGTGAATTATTTGAAAGGTTCAAAGAATTGAAAGTGAAACAAATTGACAAAGTATTAAGATTCTTTGATTAGATCGAGGAATAAATACTTGTCTGATAAGTTTCTAGATCATCTCAAATAGTTTTCTCATAATGGACACATCTTGATCTGCAATAATTGATTGATGTATCTGAATGGGAAAATCGTACCTTGTTGGACATGGTACGGTCCATAATGATTTTACCGAGCATTCCAAGATCCTCTATGATCATGTCCTAGAAATGGTATGCATATCTACGAAAAGGGTAACCTCAAAATCCATTGAAGACTCCATAAAAGTTATGGATGGGAGGATTCCTAATCTTAAGTATGTTAAGATAAGGGGTTGTCGACTTATGTGAAAAGGTTTGAAGGTTAAGCTTGGGACAAGATTTGACATGTCTGATTTTGTGGGACATCCTAAAGTAAGTTTAGGGTATATGTTCTATAATCCTGCTTAGCAAAAGGTGTTTATTGTGAAACACGCCGCGCCTCTAAGATAAATGTGTTTATCATTGAAGGGGCTAGTGGGAGGATAATAGATCTTGAAGAGTTCAAGAACCACAAAATACTATAAGTCAAATAAGAGGAACCCGTAGATGGACCTATTGTACCACAAATCAATCGTAAATGCGGAATAGTCTAGAAGATACCTAGGAGGTATGGATTCATCATGGATAATGATGATGAGATACGATCATAGAAGATGATGATCCGAGTTACATATCTGATGAGGTAAGAGTTCTAGTGTGTACAAAAGGGTCAGTGGGAGCATCGTGACATTCCTAATATTATATGTTGATATACTACGGATAAGGAATGACATACTAATGTTACAATCAGTAAAGATAAAGTTGTCTAAACAATCTTCCATGAATGATTTGGGAAGAGTATCATTATTGGGGATGCAAATCTATATAGATAGATTTAAAAGGATGCTCAACTTAACCCAAGGAACATATATTCATTTGATGTTAAAGTCGTTTAGCATGGCAAACTCCAAGAGATGTCTCATGTCGATGAGCTATGGAGTGTATCTCTCTTAATAGTCCCCACAGACTCACGAAAAGAGAGATCGCATGAGTGGACAATCATGTATGCAATGAAATGTACGAGACCCGATGTTGATCGGTCATATTATGGAGAAGTTCACTATGAGTCGATGAAAAACATCTTAAAGTGCTTAACCCAAGCACTAAGGATGTGAGCATACATGGTGGGTCTAAATTAAAACTAGAGGGCTTAACAGACTCAAGTTTTTCGAGACAGACGAAGATGACGAAAAAATCCACTTTAAGGTAAAAGCGTTATCTTGAGCAGTGGTGCGATGAATTGGAAAGGTTCCAAACAATGAAAAGAGTTCTTTGGTTTAGTGATAAAGACAAAGTATATAGCTATAAATGAAGTCGCAAGTTGATTGTTTGGATTAAAAGTTCATTACGAACTAGGAATAGTTCCTAAGTCTCATCTTGGATCTAAACATGTGTTGTGGCACTTTCATTTGATTATTAGAATCATTGAAGATGGGAAATCACTATAGAGATAGTGGACTCTCATGAACAACATTACATATCCATTAACTAAAGCTTATCCAACAAACGGGATAATCGTCACTTAGAGAAGAAGAGTATAAGATACCATGACGATTGGCTTTAGTGCAAGTGGGAGATTGAAAGTAGTATGCACACAAGCCAATCATGTTTGATGATAAAGCATATACTTTGTAACAATCTTATTCATTTATTAATAAAAAGTATTAATTTATTAAAGGCTTTTAATTATCTACATGATCTTTGTTTTATAATATGTGATAAACCCATAGTTTTAAGCAATGCTTTTAGAATAATGATGATGATCATTCTAATGAGATCTAAATTCTTAGAAAGCTTAAAACTAAAATAGTTCTCAATCATTGGATTACTAAATTGGGGATTAGTGAATCCGGATAGATTGAGTACATACGTTGCTTGCTTTCGTTGGATGAGGATGATTGATCTCGTGATCATTTGTGTGGAACACTAAAGCAAGTATGTAGGTGCTTATTAGAGAATAAGTTCATTTGAGCGTTGGCTCGCCAAGGAATACCTAATGGAGTTTTACTTTTTGTCAATAGGAATTCTGTAGTGATAGTAAAGACAGTGATCCTTGGACTTGAGATCATCATAGTATCTTATGTATGATGAGTTATACTTTGACTTATTCCTTAAGACCCTTAGGGTATATCAAAGGGTATGCTTGGGTATAATAAGTTATACGTGGAGATAATGTATGATCGATAAAGAATCTATCACTTATTATTAAAAAGAAAATGTCTATGTGATTCGATAAATGACAACCCAATGAGTCCTTAGCTAAGGTAGAATGAAATTAGAAAGGAGTTTCTAATTTGCATTATTTAGTGTTGTGCGTTTAAGGATCGAAATACATATAATTAAATAAAATAAGACTTGACGATAATTCCATGTCTTATATTTAATTGGGACATTGTATGGTGGAAGGATTGAATTATGCGGTAACTATTTACTCAAAGGTTCTTTAATGATTAATGTTGAAATCTATATTATCTGGAAAGTCGTTGATCGCTAGGGAGCTTATCCCCTATTGTAGAATAAATATTATTTATTTAAATAAATTAATTGTTTAATTTATTTATTTAAATAAGATTAGAATTGTTCTAATTGATTTATTCACAACCTATTTAATATGGAGAACCTAAAGGGTCACACCATAAAAGCGAAGAATAATTATTTAAGAAGTTAATGGCATAATCGTAATAATATATTAAGTATATTTAATTTAATCTATGGTGATAGAATAAATTAAATAGCTTAATATTATTATTTAATATTTTAGAAATATTAAATATAAATTAATAAGAGGAGTCTTATTAATATTATTACAATTATTATTATTTTAATTTCTAAAAGAGTTTAGGAATTAATTTAATATAAGTACTCTCATTTATTCCTAATAGGATTAGGAGGAAAAATTAATTAAAGAAGTTTAATTAATTATCCCTAATAAGATTAGGGAGCCCATTTAATTAAAAGAGTTTAATTAAAAATACCTTATTTTTAATAGGGTTACTTGATATCTTTATAAGAGGAGTCTTATATCAGATATCACATATATGCAATTCCAAAAGTTGCATTTCTTTTTAAATCCTTCTTCTTCCTTGGTGGATCACCTCTAGAGGCCAAACACTTGGGTGGCTAACGTTGATCAAAGGAAGGAACCAAACCCGGTGGATTCAAGTTGAACGCGAAAAGGATTGGAGGTGAACTTGTACCTGAGGAAGCTCGATTTTCAAGGGTATGATCCTTATTCGTTATCTTTTTCATTTAATTAATAATTGTGCATAAAGGGTGATCCGGGTATATGGTTTGTAAAATTTTTAAACTCTGATTTTTACACGTTTTCGCTTTAATTTTGCAATTTGATTGCGTTCTTGAATATTACAAACCTAACAAAGGAGTGGGGTGGGGGGTGGGTGGGTGGGTGGATGGGGTAGGGGTGGGGTGAGTGGGGGTAGGGGGTGTATACATAATCACATAATATATTTTTTGGGTGGGGGGTGGGTGGGGGTGGTAAGGGGTGTATACATAATCACATAATATTTTTTTTTTGGTGGGGTGGGGGTGGGTTAGGGTTGGATGGGGTAGGGGTGGGGGTCTGGAGGGTGGGTGGGTGGGGGTGGGTGGGTGGGGGTAGGGGTGTATACATAATCACAATAATTTTTTTTTGTGGGTGGGGTGGGTGGGGGTGGGTGAGGGTGGGTGGGTGTGGGTGTGGGTGAGGGTGGGGTGGGGTGGGGTGGGGTGGGGTGGGTGCCCTGGGAACATTCTAAATTATGATGATGCAAAATTACAAATTAAGAATGAGTTTACGTGATCTTTAAGATTTAAAATTCAATTATCATCTTTGTGAGTCTAACTTTTAATTTGGAACAAAATATGGGTCGAAAAATGGTTAATCGGATTGGAACCATAACCAACCTGAATAAATATGGTTCCAAACTTTAACCAACCTGAATAAATAAAAATGGTTAAGCAACCCATTTGATTCCAATTAATATGGGTTGACCCGACAGTTAACCAACTATATTGTCAGGTCTACAACATATAGATCCAAAAGAAGAATCTAACGTACGATTGGCAGGCAGGCATACTATTTATATTTTCATAATATATATTATATTATTTATGTAATTTTAAAGAGATCGAGTAGCTTGCTAGCGGCTAGCTAGTATTTGTACGTATGATGATGATTAACATATATAAAAGTGTACGTACGTGGTGGGATCTTTTCATTTCAGAAAGCTAGCAAGCAAGCTAGCTAGCAGCTTGATATTCAAAAGTGATATGAAAGTAGCTAGGACGAGGACATATATATGACAAGTTTATGGTTGGCTCTAGTGTTGATTATATATGATCGTTAGGTACGGTGCAATTAAAACCTTCTTCAACGGTACGTACGTAGAATATATATATATATATATATATATATATATGATCAGTTTTATTTTTGCTCCATTTTAATTTCGTCAGATTCCCATGTGTGAATTTTGTACAAATTAAAGAAAGTCGCAACATATATATATATATATATATATATATATATATATATCTTAATTTGCAGTGCTAGATCCATGCATATTGATACGAGCATTAGCTGTCAATATTGTAAAGCTAGCCTCCGACAAAAATTTATCAGAACTTTGTTTTCAGTTATAAGCAAAATTATTATAAGTTCAGGTACGTTTTTTCTTTGGCTAACTTGATGTTCTTGCACCATGAAATGAGTTTTTATGTACGTAGGACAGGAGTTGAGGGACAAAAATTATAGTGCTCAAGACTTGTATAATTATTCCAAGCAACAGCTGGGACCTTCAGGCATGATTGAAAGCTAGCCAGCACATCAGACATGAATTAGTTAAATGATTGATGTATGTACATATTTTGTCGGCCAAACACAACTAATTACTCAGTTGTGACGCTATATATATATATACTACTATAGATACATACAATTCACATTCTGCAGGGTATCTTTTAACTTTGCCACATCAATGACGACTTAATTTGGCATCGATCCCAGACGCGACTAAAGAAATTAAATTACAAGGAAATTAAGGAATTCATTACACAATTTCATAATCACCAAGCGTTGCCGACATGATCTTATTTCTTCACTATATATATATATATATATATATATATATATATATATATATATGGAGAGAGTTTAAAGCGAATCTTAAGAATCGAATCAAAGATTTAAATGTTATCTTTTGAGTGTCTATGGCGTGATTTCGTCACCTGTCGCCAAAGACTACATGGCTATATATGACGAATCGAACTGTCGCTATAGACACCAAAGACGACAGATTCATTTTGGTTATTTTTTAAAGTTCACTTTGAAGACAGACCATATATATATCATATATATATATATATATATATATATAAGGCCTTCCATAACAATAGGTTCTTTATAGATCAACTATCTGTACACCCTTTTTGAATGAGTTGATAAAAAACTTATTGGAAATTTGAGATTGAAACATAAATATACTAAAAGTAATAACTTGTGCAAACTTTTATTTTAATATGAGGACCCTTGTATAGTCAACATGTTGTCGGTTGTTTAACTAAAACGAATTTTTAATATTAAATAATACGACCAAAGATGCGAACATTTAAACAGTATATAAAAAAAAAAATCAAAACCGTAACTCTTACGACATGTAAAAAAAATAAAATAAAATAAAATAAAAATTTAAACCGTAATAAGCTCTTACTTAACTTTAAAAAAAAAATCCAAAATATAATGAGCTCTTTTACTTGTAAAAAAATAAAATAAAAAAAATTACCAACCTAAAGACAACCTTTTTACGAACATATAAAAAAATCAAATAGTGGCACAAGTTCTTTATTTGCTATTTTTATAACAATATTTGTTATTTTATAAAAACAAATATTTTTATAAAACAAATATTTTATAATAACAAATAAAGAATATAAAATATTTTATAAAACAAATATTTTATAAAAACAAATGTTATTATAAAATATTTTATAAAAACAAATATTTTATAACAAATGTTTTTATAACAAATGTTTTATAACAAATGTTTTTATAAAATATTTTATAAAACAAATATTTTATAACAAATGTTATTATAAAATATTTTATAACAAATGTTTTTATAAAAATAATTTATAACAAATGTTTTTATAAAAATAATTTATAACAAATGTTTTTATAACAAATGTTTTAAAACAAATGTTATTATAAAATATTTTATAAAAACAAATATTTTATAACAAATGTTTTTATAACAAATATTTTATAATAACATTTGTTTTTATAAAATATTTTATAATAACATTTGTTTTTATAAAATATTTGTTTTATAAAATATTTTATATTCTTTATTTGTTATTATAAAATATTTGTTTTTATAAAATAACAAATATTGTTATAAAAAATAGCAAATAAAGAACTTGTGCCTTTATTTGATTTTTATACAATAGTAAGAGGTTGTGCTTGGTTGGTAATTTTTTTTTTTTTTTTTTTACAAGCTTAAAGAGCTTGTTACTGATTTGAATTTTTTATTTTATTTTTTTTTTTTAAATAGTTGCATTAAGTTGTCTTCTACCGATTATATTAATATTAAAATTGCGTTTTAGTTAAACAAACCGACAACATGTTGACTATGGTGGGGTCCTCATATTAAAATAAAAGTTTCAAGTTTGAAGTTATTACTACTGGGTATATTTATGTTTCAATCTCACCCTTCCAATAAGTTTATCAACTATCCAAAAGGGGTGTTACAGATAGATTACCATATAAAAATTAGGTTCTTTATGGAAGGGCTCTATATATATATATATATATATATATATAAAAAAGAATGATCCATATAACATGTATTTCTTTATGGATTGAGATTAATTCACCTATAAAAGTTCTGATGTACTTTCTGTTACTACAATTTGGGTATATTTATGTTTCTCAAATTTCTTCCAATAAGTTTATCAACGGTCCAAAAGGGGTGTTGCGATAAGACTCATAGAACCAGGTTCTATGGAAGGGCTCTCCTATATATATATATATATATATATATATATATATATATATATAAAGAGAATGATCCATATAACATGTATTTGCTATGGATTGAGATTAATTCACCTCCACTACTATATATTAGTAGCGAACGATTGGTTACGTCCGCTATTAATAATAGCGAATGACGGGTGTTGTCCATTACTAATAGTAGTGGATGGAGTTGAAAACATCATCGTCGTCCGCTACTAATAGTTGTGGATGTGAATTAATCTCGGTCGTTAGTTCTTATAGAGATGATATATGTTTATTTTTGATCCATAATGATAGAGATGATGTATGTCTATTTTTGATCCATAGCAAATCCATGTACATATGATATGGATCATCATTATCCATATATATATATATATATATTATTTTGGTTTTCAAATGTAAGACCTTAATTAATTTTCTCGAAGATGGAACAAGCGGCTAAAAGGCAACAAATAAAAAACAGTAATTTCAAAAGAAATATCGGACGTCTAATTAATTAATCGTATACAAATCTAACCTTAATCAATTTCTCGTGTGACTCATATATATCTTGAATGGAGAAAGATATATAATACCAATTTAGAGTAATTATTAATCATCTACAATGAAATTTATTTTTCAAGTACTCTATCATACTCCCAAATTTTGAATGCATGACTTCTTGCGATATAAACGACATTATAACAGATTGTACAACTTACTGCAGAGATTCTGCGTCATATCCGTGACACTATGGTTTCACATCTTGTGGTGCACCACATCTAAATAATTTGCTACTTATAAGCTGTCCGTATGTATATTGTACAAAAAACTGATGAAAAAATGTCATCTCTTATCATTTGCTTAGTAAAGTAAACATAAACCAAAAAATGCTTGTACATGAGAGTACTGTCATTATCGAATGCTATGATTTTGACAGAAGCTAGCACTTCTTTTTTGAAAATAACCACTGTATATATAGAGAGACTGAGAGAGAAATATGATTCATAACACGTACTTGTTACAGACTTTTTTATAGACATCATCTCTACCATCCATTTAAAATATCAACGGATCGATGAGTTTAAAAATGTCAAACCAGTTATCTGCTATTAAAAGTAGCGGACGGTTAAAAAATATACAATCAATAGTAGCGGACACTAATCAGCTTTCACGCGGGCAAGGGTTTGACCTTATTAACTGGAGTTTAGGGTTTATTATTAATTAGGATTTAAAGGTTATAAACAAGGGTTAAAGGTTTATTAATTACTAGAGTTTAAGATTTATTGAGCAGGACGTTTATGATTTATAAAATAGGGTACTTTAGGATTTATTAACCAGGGTTTATGGTTTATAGACCAATAAAGGGGCTAATAAACCCTAAAACCTGATTAATAAACTATAAATCATGGTTAATAAATCCTAAACCATGGTTAATAAAGTTAAACCCTTACTCGTGTGAAAGGATGAAGAATTCTGATTAGCGTTTGCTACGTACTATTAATTAGTAGCGGATATTATATGTTTTTTTAACCATCCGTTTCTATTAGTAGCGGACGATAATTTTGACTTTTTTAATCTCGTTTGTTGATGTTTGAAATAGATCCGTAGCAATTTCGTGATATATATAGTGACTTATTTCACAAAAATAGGTAACACTATTACATGACTTGATTAAAAGAAAAGTTTCAGATTCTGGTAACCTCACTAGAAAATGGATGAGGAAATAGGTAATAGGGTTCTAATAAGGGAGTACAATGAGGAAAGAGATTTTGAAGTGGCCATGAAACTTGAGAAGAGCGGTAAGAGGTGCAGGATTAGGCTCTATCCTGTCCATGTCATGCTGGTGAGTTAATTAGTCTGATCATTACAAAATAAGTTTTGCTTTTACCTTTCATTATCTTGTTATATATATGCATTCTTGGAAATTAGTTATTCTATCTAATTAAAAATATTGTTACGTGTACGTAGTTATATATGATTTAATTATAATGCTCACTCAATAAATGGGATATATAAATATAGATTGCTGAGCTACTAAACAACGGGGAACTTGTCGGAATGGTTCGAGGATGCATTAAGAATGTAGAGATTGGAGCTGCCGTGCAAAGACATGTGATGTTGGGTTGCATACTAGGCCTACGAGTCTCTCCTATGCATCGGTACTCTCTCTAGATCTCTCTCTCTAGCTCCACATTCTTGTATGATCATACTCTGGGGAAAAAATTATATCAACTTGAGGGCAACTCATTTAATAGTTATGTAAAGGAATTAATTTGAGATTTTAATTGCAAGAACCAAATATATATACAACATAGTGAATTAGCAATATTATAGAAAATTTTATATACTTCGATCCTTTAAATACGAACATGATCTGCATGAATTTTGATTATGTATGTACTATATAAGGTGTGATTACTTGGATCCATCAAAAGTTTCTAATAGCCTATTAAAGATCTAACAAGTTTCATGAAATTAATTAATGGCAAAATGCAATTAAAAAGATAGAGAACAAATTTAACTATATATGGATTGTCAAAATGTTTTTTGTTGTAACTTACAGTTAATTTAAGATGAGGTTTCAGTTACATATTGTGGGCCCAAGTGCAAATTAGAGTTCAATTGACCTAATTGAATTAAATGCACAAATTAAGGTTCATATTATGATTAAATGGAAAGACCGGAAGAAAAAAAATAAAGCGAATCTCAAGAGAGAATCTTTCACGTGTCCCGGCGAGAAGCACGTGGAGGTGACTCATTTTGGGAATTGATTGAGGATTGGATTGGTGGCTGTAAGGCGGGGACGATCTGGGCATTACTTTGATGACTAAGGGTAAATTTGGAATTTCTCCGGGGACATGTGCCTATCACATGACCACTCTCCAAAAACCCTATAAATATCTCTTCCACTCCATTGGGAAGGGACTTCTCCAGGGACCAAGACTTGGACTCTTGGAAGATCGAAGGACCTTTTGGTGACTTAAAGGCTTGGAATTCCACCTAAAAGCACCAAAGAGGTTTGGACATTCTCTCAACTCAAAGGACTCGAAGGCTCTTGGAATCCTCATTACCCTAACACGGTTCCGGATTCTAGGGGTTCTGCCACGCGCGTCGTTAGAGTAATCGCCCACCGTCGTTCTCCCTCTTGATCAATCAATCAATTCCGTACTTTTCGTGGATTTCTCTCCTCCTCAGCCAACACGAAACCCTAACCCTAGCAAGGTACGATTTCCTTGCCCACATTTATTTGGCGACTCTGCTGGGGAGGTGTAGAATTCGTGAAGGGTATGCCCACAACTCGAAGTGGGAGAACTACGGAAGAGTCGCTTCACCAACAAACAAAGATTACCTCACGGATCCAGTTCAAGGCAAGCCACTCAAGCTTTCCAAGGCGCAAACCTGGATTTTGACCAACCACTTATCGAAGACGCTTCAGAAGGAAGTTCGACGTCACCACATATGGCCAATCAACAACAAACCAACGCAAGAAGGCAAGGCGAGGATGCAGGTGGAGACCCGACGAATGATGTGCAACTGGAGATGCTCAAGGCATTGAAGGAAGCACGAAGAAGGCAAGGAATGATGATGGCCATGATCTTTGAAATCTGAGGAAGCAAGAGGAGATGGGAATTTCCGCCAGTTGATCAGATTCCCACTTTCGAGGCCATGTTCCCGTGAAGTTTGCATGGGGAACAAGTAGGTGTGGAAGACAACAATAATGGTAGCAACAACAAAGAGAACCACATTGTACCTCCATTAATCTGAAAGTCAATTGGTTCCAATAATCAACTTGAAGCCCGAGCAGTGGTGGCGTGCCTGACCTAGGATGGAAGCAAGCCAACCTCGTGCAAACATCATCTCAAATACTATTCCATCATTTTCACGGTGCAAATGCCAACCATTCCAAGCAATGTCCAAATGAATGAGCCAAAGAACTTCCACCAAAGGCCATTTGCTCACGATGCAAGTGTCCATCAACCATTTTCTACCATACACACCGCCGATGCAAAGAAGATATCACAACACCCCGAGAGTTCACGCCTGAAGCCCGTATGTGACGAAGGATGATATGATTGACGTGATCAATCAACTTCGCAGACAGACATCTCGACCCTCGAGTTGGACTTTACTCCTCCTTACCCCCTGCACACATTCGGAGGCAACCTTACCCAACAGTATATTGAGCACCCCCGCAATTTCCAAAATACAACGGAGAAAAAGGAAATGCTAGGGAACATATTGCCGTGTTTGTAGAGTCAATGTCTCCGTGGCTCCGGATATGACGGAGTGAAACAACCACAACTTGTTGATGCGGAATTCAACAAGACTTTGTGGATAAAGTGCCTTTAGTTGGTACTACAATTTGGAGAAGGGTCACCCATGATTGGGATGACTTAAAATTACAATTTTTCAAGAAATTTTTCTATGTGCGTAAAGCAGTAACCATTGTGGAGCTTATGCGGTTCAAGCGAAACCGAATGAGGAGTTGTCGATTATGTTGACAGTTCGGGGCCCGAACACGAGGGTGTGCAGAGCCAATTGGAGAAAAGAACTTGGTTAGTATATGCAACAATGGTGCTTTAGACGCCTTCAAGCCCCACCTCATTACCAAAGCTTGTGATTCATTTGCTACCCTCTCATCTTTTGCACAAGACTTGGGAGGAATCATGACATTTCCCACCAGCCATGCGATGGTTACATGGAAAAGCAAGAGGACAGCAACCGTGGCTTTGGCTGATTCTCAATCAAAACCACAAGGGGGCAAGAGGGAGAAGAATGAGAAAATTGAGCGAAGCAGAGAAAAGCATGGTGACAAGTATACTAGAATGCCAGTTCCGGAGGCTATTACATGCAGCGAGAAGGCATTCAGAGCTCAGACTGAACAATGGGTTGAGCGTGGAGTGGTGAAGCCTCCAAGACCACGGTTGGTTGTAACGGAAGAGATGAAAAGAAGACCCGGACTTCATGTATACCACCAATCGCGCAGGATATTCCACTATGGACTGTTACAGTCTGCGGAGGATATACCATGAGAAGCTGACGGCGGGGGAGATTGAACTAGGAGAAGAAACGTGTAACACTATCACCCATAGTTCAATCCCAGAAGTCATGAACCCAAATACTGGCTCTACCATCGAAAAACTCTGAACTACAGATGAATTAAAAATCCACCCAAGATGGTGGTCCACCAAAAATGGCGGTTTAAGTCCTCAGGAGTATCCCTTGCCAAGTAATTGGATGACCAAGGTTGGAGGCACAAGAATTGACGAATTAAAAATATATATATATATATATATATATATATATATATATATATATATATATATATATATATAATCCACCCAAGATGGTGGTCCACTCTAAATGGTGGTCAAGTCCTCGTAGACTGCACTTGCCAAGAAATTGGACGACCCAAGTGACGAGGCACCCGATTTCAAGTCCTCGTGAATCGCACTGCCAAGAAACTGGATTTACTCAGTACAAGGCACCCGATTTCAAGTCCTCGTGGACTGCACTTGCCAAGAAATTGACGACCCAAGTGACGAGGCACTTTCGAGTGTTACACTTTATCATTAAATGTGAATGAGGCACCGACTATAAGTCCTTAGACCCAAAAAGTTATACTTTTAACTTTAAAAGTAATCGAGGCACTTACTTATAAGTCCTCGAACCGCATAAGTTATACTTTCAACTTCAAAAGTAATCGAGGATTTATTATTTGAAACGTTATGCTTTTCGTTAAAAGCAATTTTGTTATCAATAAATTGTCAAACTTCCACTTATGCTTGAATATTTTTCTAATCTCTTTAAAAAAAAAAAAAAAAAAGTATAGATTCAAGTGTTAGTTTGCGTAAAAAAAAACATGTTTTTCTTGAATAGATTCATGTTTCTTTTGTTTTATACGAGGCCTATTGGTGTCTTGGAGTCTTAATTCGAACAACTTAAGATTCAATGTTAAATATTGAGTTTTAAAGAATCGTTCAAATTAAAGGCAATCAATAAGGATAAAAGAAACTACAATTTGATAAATGAAATATATATACATAAATTTTACGATCTGAAATGAAAAAAAAAATATGAAAGTTTATGATCTAAAGGCCATGACACATCGAACTAAAGAGAAAGGAATAACTAAAGCCTTCAAGTCGACAATGGTGTGGTACCATGAGCCTTCAGATAGAGGCTATCGAGCCTTCAAGGTCTTGGGTAGTGACTCAATTTCCCAAAAGCTTGGTCTTCAATTTATGTATGTCATCTTGAAGCTCCTAAAGTTTACATAAAGTAAGTCATCCTCATGGAGACGTGAAGTGACTTCAGAACGAAGTGCAACAACATGATGATTGGAAAGTTAGGAAAGTTAGGAGATACCTAGATATCCTTGAAGAGATCCTCTAGGGCTTGCCCTCCTAGGGTTTGCTCCCCTAGAGGTTCACTCTCCTAGGACTTTTGTTTTCAAGGCTTGCAAAACATCAAGCTTCAAGAAGTGAAGACTTCAACACTTAAAAATATTTTGCACGATCATCTCACCAAAGGCGTGACTCACGCGCAGGGGGCAAATGCTTACTGGTAGATGACATAGACATCCTCTAGAGTTGGGGTGAACTCCCCCCAAGCAGTGACAAATGTACATGTGGAAGAACACCAACGTGAAATCAAGACGGTAAGAGCATCTTGGTCCTGTCGGATATGAAGATCCCTGCATAATTGAATGCAACGCAAAAAATTCGCCCTCTTGATATATCCACATAATCGAAATTTGCGAGAACCTCGTCGGTCCAATGTTGCCACCCTCAAGATGATTGGATAAGTCGGATATGAAATGAATGGGACCGTAAGGGTATTCTGTTTTATACATCTGAGGAATGCGAAGCGTAATGAGAAAGTCATCTAAACTTGCAAGCCGTAACATATAGAAATAAGCACCTTTCTCGGGAGGAGGAAAGGTTTTACGATCATAATTCTTCACTTACTCCCGAAAAAGCGCCGAAGACCCATAAAAGGGAGCCTTTCCCGATCGTGATGAAAGGAACCTCCTTAGTAGTTTTCGGTCACGTGGAACGTTCAACTTTGGAGTTGGCTGCGCAACAAGAAAATATAACATGAGAATTCTAAAACAAAGAAAGAAAGTGAATGAGCATTTGAAATTAAGTGCTTACCATAACAAGAGAGAGGGTATGAAACTTAAATAAGAAGATTGGATTTGGGAAAGGAAGATCACGGACACCTTGGATTCGAAAGGAAGATCATGAACACCGAAAGAAGAAAAAGAGCACAAGCATTAGGAGCCATTCAAATAAAAAGGGTAAAGAAGAAGAAGCGGGAAATGTGAAAAAGGAGGCCATTAGGTTTGGTTCCCTGGGTTGACCCGTAGGATTTAGCCACCCAAGGAGCTCTCCCTCTTACATTTAACTTCTCCTTACTCGTCGAATCAACCGATTGGAATGAATGCTACTTCACCGAACATCCAACTAAGATCCTTGTTAAGGTGAAATGGCTCGGAATAAATTCTTCCTCCTTGCGATGTTGTCCTTTCTTTCAAAATATCCGAGCCAATGACCTTGTTAAGGTGAAATGGCTCTAATAAACTCTTCTCTCTCATGCGGGTTGTCCTTTCTTTCAAAATATCCGAGCCAAGGACCTTGTTATGGGAAATGGCTCTAATAAATTCCTCCTCCTCATGCGTTGTTCTTTCTTCCGAATATCCGAGCCAATGACCTTGTTAAGGTGAAATGGCTCTTAATAGATCCTTCCTCCTTGCGGTGTTCCTTTCTTCCGAATATCCGAGCCAATGACCTTGTTAAGGTGAAATGGCTCGGAATAAATCCTCCTCCTTGCGGTGTTGTTTTCTCTTTGAGAATATCCGAGCCAAGATCCTCAAGTAAGGTGAAATGGCCCTGAAAAGAAAACTACAATCACCCGAAAAGAAAATCGATGAAACAATTAAGAAAAAATTAAACAAAACATCAACCAACAAACAAACAATCAATCGACAAAATAAAATAATTATACATGAAAAGAGTTTCAAATTCCAACTAAATAAAAGAATTATGAAAACAAAGATTTTTCTTGAAAGTAAGTCACCTTCAACAATCGAAGCGAATTATGAATTAGAGGGCGCTTATAATCAATTTCCCTCGCCTAAAAAAAAAAAAAATATATATATATATATATATATATATATATATATATATACTAGGTCTCGGATTTGTCGGTCTGCAAATGAGGTGATTTCTATCCCAAGAGAATTGATTGTTGATGGTCTTATGGGCTATTGTGAAGAAGAGATGGTGGAATATCTTCTTTTTTATTTTCGCACCCACGAGGAGCCTTTGGACGCCAGTGTTCTCATTGAATAATTGTGTAGAATCACTTGGGTAATGCCGGGATCGATCAAGAATGATGGGGAAGGAGTGGAGAAGGCTACGTGACTAGATGACTCATGGGATATAGCAGACGGTTTGAAAGGAACCAAATAATTGGCATTGGGAAGCGAGAGTGGGGTTAATCATGTTCATTCTTTTCATGGGCTTATTTTCTTTTAGTTTCACGAGGTGTTAATCGATAGTCGTTGGATGAGGTGAAGGCATGTATAGCTTCAACGGATCTTTCTTATGGCAAAAAGAAGCGACGACAATGAATTTAATCATGGAAGCAACAGGACCTCTCAAAAATAAGATAAGTAAATATTTTATTTATTTATTTATTTATTTTATTTTTATTTTTTGAAAAAATAAAATAAGATTTTTATTTTATTTTATTTTCAAAAAAAAAAAAAATAGGTTCTACCAACATTCAAAAAAAATGGTTACCTCATTTTTGTATAGGGTTCGACAAAAAAAAATAAAAATAAAATAAAATAAAATAAATAAATTGGACTAAGGGTTCTACTACCAACTTTAGGCGTGAATAGAAAGGGACTATGGCTATCATGCATAATCATATGATTTTAGTTTATTTAATATGATTTTATGATTTTGATTTGTTTTAAAAAAATCTCTTTTCAAATTAAGAAAGATTTGATTTGATTTTTCAAAATAAAGAAAGATTTAATTTCAAAAAATAAAATTAAGATTTGATTTTATAAAATTAAGATTTGATTTTATTTTGGAAATAAAAATTAATTTTGATTTGATAAAAGGAAAGACTTGGTGTATCGAGTTAAAAAAAAATTATTAGGAAGATTATTAGACATATATATATATAAGGAGTAAGATCCTATGGGTTTTAATTATAAATGTATCATATGACATGATTATTACTTTTACAAAAGTCAATCAATTATGCATACATATAGATTATAAAACAATATTTTATATATTAGCTCCATTTGAAAATTTGAGCATGCCTATATATCTTTAGGGAATTCTATATAAAGTTTGTTGTATCTGGAGTACTACTCAATTAATTATTAATAAGTATGTGTTGAATTTGATAAAATAAAAAAACAAAAAAAAAAAAAAAAACTCATGAATTGCTAATAAAGTTCTCCCTAGAGATTAGCGATTCATGAAAATATATATGAACGAGGGAATATTTTATGGGGTCTTACAATTTGGAAATTCATGGGTAATTGTGATAAATATAAGAAATTAACTAGACAATTAGGCGTTCTTTGAATTTACGCCTTCAATCATAACTAGAGAATTATATGCATGGGATATAGGATTTGTCATTTGTATATCTATTTTATAAATTGAGGAAAAGAGGTTGTTTATCATTTCGATCACCCCAAGCATCATACCATTATTCTAGAGTCCTTCCCATAATATTACTTATGGAAAGTTAGAATTATAGCCAATCAAAAAGATGCCTTGATTCAATCATTTTAGTATCCCGACTTGCGAACTTTTATTTTATTTTATATGGAAATATTTTGCAATGACCAATCACAGCTTTCACAAGGAATTCTGTCAAAGCTAAAATAATGATTTGGTTTTGAAAATGAAGCTCACGTTCACGGGGAAGAATTATTCATTTTTCACTTTGAATTGTAAATGTGTTGATTTTTTCGCTTGTCAATTCTTCATGATTGTTTCATTTGTTTATCTACCCCAAGCTTCACGGCCACTATTACTCTCGCAATTGCTTTTTTTTCCTTTAGTTTTTTTTTTTTTTTCGTCTTCTTTCTCTAAAATACATGTCCAAAGAAAATCAATTGCTAATTTGCTATACTTGTCTAGTGGAATCAATTCTGTCAATCCCCATAAATGACTACGCGGTATCACCAATTAAGGGAAAAGATCTTGCGTTTAAAAAAATAATAATATTATTATTATTTTATCAAATTAAATTATTCTTATTTAAAAAAATATTTCTCGATTTTCAAAAATATTTTAAATAAAATAATTTCTTCCTAATTTTATTTTATAAGTATATAAATAAAATAATTTGATTTTGTTTCCAAAATAATAGGAATGATTTGATTTTCTATAAAGAAGGATTTGATCTTATTTACAAATCAAAATAAGATTTGATTTTATTTGACAAATATATAATTTATTTTGATTTAGTTTCAATATATGTATATATATACATATAAAATTAATTAGGGAAACAAATATTATGCAAGGTTTGGAAAGATTTGATAGAGGATTTCCAAAGATATATTGGGAGAGCTCCCATGGGTTACGTCTCCTATGATTTTCTACATTTTCGGGACTTGCAAGATCGAAAGCATTTTTCGTAAAATTGAAGCAAGATTCACAGAGTTAAAGTATTTTGCACGATCGTCACTCTAAGGACGCGACTCTCGCATGAGGGGGCAAATGTGGGCCCAAGTGCAAATTAGGTTCAATTGACCTAATTGAATTAAATGCACAAATTAAGGTTCATATTATGATTAAATGGAAAGACGGAAGAATAAAAAAAAAGAAAGCGAATCTGAGAGAATCTTTCACGTGTCCGAGGCGGTAAGCGTGGAGGTGACTCATTTTGGGAATTGATTGAGGATTGGATTGGTGGCTAGAAGGCGGGGACGATCCGGGCATTACTTTGATGACTAAGGGTAAATTTGGAATTTCTCCAGGGACATGTGCCTATCACATGACCACTCTCCAAAAACCCTATAAATATCTCTTCCACTCCATTGGGAAGGGACTTCTCCAGGGATCAAGACTTGGACTCTTGGAAGATCAGAAGGGACCTTTTGGTGACTTAAAGGCTTGAATTCCACCTAAAAGCACCAAAGAGGTTTGGACATTCTCTCAACTCAAGGACTCAGAAAGCTCTTGGAATCCTCATTATTCTAACACGGTTCCGGATTCTAGGGAGTTCTGCACTAGCGCGTCGTTAGATGTCATCGCCAATTGTTCTCCCTCTTCAATCAATCAATCAATTCCGTCTTTTAAATGGATTTCTCTCTCCTCACCCAACACGAAAACCCTAACCCTTACTGTGACGATTTCGATTCGCCACACATATATCTAATATAGTGGCATATAAATTATATATATTTCCTATATCCTTAATTTCTTCTCTCTCATACATCAATCTATCTTAATATATAGCTTCGAGGATTAATTTATGTAGTCATGATCCCATTAAATTATGAGATTATCATTAATGTGCGTGATCCTGTGACACATGTCTGCTCGATCCATATACATTTTATATATACACAGGCGAACAGGAATCGGACTAAAGCTTATACAATCAATGGAAGAATGGCTCGCAATAAACGGTGCAAATTACACATTTCTGGCCACAGAGGAGAACAATTTGGCCTCCACAAATCTCTTCACTCTAAAATGCAATTACATAAAATTCATCTCACTAAACATATTTGTTCAACCAGTTATTAATCCACCTTTTAACGACCTATCCGACGATATAAAAATAGAGAAGTTGCCTATTAATCAAGCCATTTCTTATTACAAGACAAGACTACAAGAGTACTCATCTCGTAGGCAAAGATATATATCCTACAGATATTAACCTAATCTTGGAAGAAAAATTGAGCCTCGGCACATGGCTATGTTACTTCAAAGAAGAGAATGTGGACATTACCACCGGCATAACTAGTCAGAGCTCATGGGCAATTTTTAGCATTTGGAATACTTGTGAGGCTTATAATCTTCAAGTACAAGGTTCTTCTCCTGCAGCACTAATTAGTCATGCAAAAGATAACCCTAAATTGCCGGTATGCGATGACTCAAATGATAAACCCTAGGGTTTTTGTTCCTCTATGGGCTATATGGAGAGGGGGAGAGGCTTGAGGAGCTTGTGCAATCTTTGTGGAGCTTTGCATTGAAAATGACTGAAAATGTGAAGGATTGTAAGGCCATAATAACGGACTTAGGGTTTTCTGATCCTCTCAGAGAGCTTGTTCCGCGAGATTCCTCATTGTCATGCATTGAGGATATTTGGTACGTGAAGAGGGTGAAGAATTACAGTAGTGAAGGTGAGGAGGACTTGATCACTGGGATGAGAGGTATGGGAAATGTGTTTGTTGATCCGAGAGATTTTTAAGATTACGAATTATATGTTGAACTTTGATTTTATGATATTTTATTATGTTAGTGTAAATATTGTCTATATCTTGTTTAATTGGTTAATATATCAGGCTTCAAAAATATTGTTGATGAATTAATTAAATTTATGCATATGAGAATTCCTTGTACTAGACTTTTAAATGTCTCCATCTATCACAGTTTCTATTTTTTGGGTATATGTTTAGGACTTGGGATTTCATTTTATGCCATTAATCTTCTTAATGTACGTACGTACTTGGCTAATTTATTTAATTTTTCCCAAATTTACAAAATATGAGGTTATACTGAAATTTAAAATTAATTTCAGACTATAAAATCAGTTTGAGATACTTTAAAATTCAAAATTAATGTGTAATTAATTAATAATAATTTACAATTTTCATGATGCATTTTCTAAATAAATAAATTCATATCAATTTATATCAAACTAACTTCAGAAAATTAATAATCTTAACCCTATCTTTTTTTGGAGTGCACCATAAACGGACTAGATCCTCACCATTATACATATTTTCTAATTTATTCTAGTGTACATTTAACGGCACAAATATTATATATATATCGCAAAAAAATAAAATTTATTGCATCGTAAATAATTAGCGACACAATAAAAATCATTGCAAACAATTGTGTCACTGAAAATTTTCTTAAAAGTAATAATTGTGTTGCTTAATGTGTATCCACCAAAAATTAACCTTTAACCCAAAAGCATTTTTAGGGGGTTTTAAACCTATAACTTGTTAGAATTTGAGCATAAATTAAACCGGATATTACTAATTATTTGAAATGAGTCTATATATCAATTTTCTACTCTATGAGTAGATTAAAATTAAGTATTTGAAAGCTCAAATTCATGAAGTAATGAATGAGAAAATAACTCAAATTAAAGATTACCCTTGAAAATAATAATAAATACTTGTGGGAAGCTAAGACCCACATTGATTAAGAACTAAAGTATTAATTGGTTTATATACAATAAAGCTGCTCTTGGGGGACCCGAGGGGCACGTCCCTTTTGTGGAAGAAGAGGACCTAGTCAAGACTTGGTTTGAACTCATACATGTTGTCGATCGGGTCGGGCTCGAGGTTCATGAGTCTGAGTCCTTATAGAGAATATTTTTTGACAAAAATTATTTTATTTTAGTTATATTATCAAAATTGTATTGTTTTGATAAATGTTATTTATTATCAAAATTGTGTCGTTTTGATAAATGTTACTTCCCTCATTCCTAAATAAGTGACAATATTTTAGGGAGTTCAAAATTTTATAATATATTTGAAGTTAACAAATTTCTAGGAATTACTAATTACTATTTTTTTATCTATTAATTAACCTCGAGTATTTTTCTATCTCATTTATCTAGACAACTTTATACATAACCTTAATTAATGCAAGAATAATTATGCTAATACATATCAATCTTAATGACATTAAGAATTGAATCAATAAATAACTTCCTTGATAAGTGTGAAACCCTTTAAAACGTCACTTATTTAGGAATGAAAGGAATATTTATTATCAAAATTGAATCATTTTGGGAAATATTATTTGTCTTAAAACTATGTCGTTTTTGTCTGAACGGATGCGCTCTTTCTCCTAAGCCGAAAATTACGTCGTTTTTGACCGCACGGACGCACCTTTTCTACTAAATATCCCAACAAGAACATTAATTTTGGTTCGTTGAGTATACTGTTTGTAGTAATGTTAATTTAACAAACCTGGGGCTAGGGTTAACGTTTTGAAATTTCTTGCTATTACTCCCCTGATGGTACGTAGTGGAATGGCAATTGGCAAGATGCATAAATATATCGTATCGTCATTGAACATGGACTGGAAGATTTCCAGTACGTAGTCTAAGAACTAAAACTGGAGAGGATATCCAATCCATTTCCATGAAGTGAATCATGGAGCTAGGACCTTTTTGTATTAATTTCGGCAGTAATTAATTAAGTGATAGAATCAAAATAAGTTTATAAAAGGTTTCTTAATTTGTTATATATCCAGTTTCTAATTAAGACTCTTTGTAGGATTAAAATTGAGATCCTGCAGCCCAAATGACGGTTTGTCGTACTAAAATAACCAGGATTTTCATCGGTTATTCAGATTGTTTCACACTCATCTAATTAATTTTCAGATCGATTTGTGTATAAAGAGAAGGGAATTGTTACTTTCCCAAGGAAAATTTGATATTTCAATATACGAATATAGTTCTCATTTACTACTATTATTTATGTGAAGAAAATTATGCGAATCTATAAATTTTTGTGTGGAAATTAATACCAACTCTCTATAGAGAATTTTCATTTCTATAAGAATACTTCCTCTATCATACATAAACACCTGGTTAATTTGTAAGCTTTGGGGATAAATTATAAAGAATACTACTCCCTCCGTCCCAAATTAATTGTTCAATTTTGACTTTTTTAAGTCAAATTGACTATTTTAAATTAATAATTAAGCGTATATAAATATATTTCTAAAATTATAAAAATTGAGATTAGTAATAAATTATATATACTTTCTTTTGGTTATAATCTCTTCACCTATATTTTAATAAAAATAGTAAAAATATTAGTTTTAAAAATGGTCAATTTGACTTTAAAAAATTAAAACTGAGCAATTAATTTGGGACGGAGGGAGTAACATTTTTTAGAAAGGAAATGATAGGTACATGAAGCTACCCAAATTAAACTCTGGTTACTCCAAGGCCAGGGATACCCAAAAGAGAGAGAAATCCGGATCAAAGGCTGTTAGCCTTGCATGCTCCATAGAAATCACAAATCTCAAGTCTAGTTGAGGATCAGAATCAGCAAGCAGATTATATATATATATATATATATATATATATATAGCTATATGCATATATACAACTGACACAATTACGTATTACACAGTAGGATTATGACGACGTCGCCATAGTCATATCTTGAAGTATTAAAGTCATGTGATGGGACGTTGTCTGCAAGATCTGTCAACTCATGTCTTGGTACCTGATAGGATGCCTAAAGTAGGACAAAATGTGTGAGATTGTAAATGTAAGATTCCAACTTTTTGAATACAGATTAAATTTTCTCGAAATATATTTTTGAATATTATAGTGTGAATTTTATATAATGTTATAGTTGTGGGTAATATTTACAAATTTTGTAAAGTACGCAATTGTTATATAATATTCGATTGGTTTTAATATTCGTTTTAACGAGGAATATTACGTGACAACCAAGAATCATTGGTGGACCCCACAACGGAATTATTATCGGATTGAGAAAACGACAAAAATACTTTATGAAAATAATCTATGGAAGTTTTACTGTTAAGCTGTTGAAACACCCTAATGTTAAAAGTACAAGAATATCTGCGTGATTGCACAAGAAGAAGACAATCTAAGACCCCAAAATATTAATAAATGAAATTTATTTTTCTCTATTTATTATTTTGAAATAGTAAGGGTTGATTTGATTAATGTGGATAGTTATGAATAAAATACGCAAAAATTTCAAATAAGCAAGTGGTTATAAAATACTCATTGTTGTCGGAGAATATTCGTTTAGTCGTGGAATATTCTTCATTGCTCGGAATATTAAATGCACGGCGCAGCAGGTTTTTATGGGCCCCATAACGGAAAGCGATTGGATGAAGAAAATGACAAATATAAGTTATTTTTAAATAACGGCGTAGTTGTTATCGTTAATACTGTTGGAATACCCGGTGGTTAAAACACACTAATACGCGTTGTTGAACAAGATGATACCGGTATTGCACCAATTATTGATTCTTACGTAAGAAGGCACTTTACTCAATAATGGTTACAACAATTACTTTATTCAAGATTTTATTTTATTGATTCAATAATTGTTGCATTGATATTTTATATTATCGTTGTTTCAATAAATTGTCATTACACAAAGATTTTTCATTATCGAAGCAATAATTCATATTATCTGAATAATATTATTGTAAGACCGAATTTTATGAAATAAAGTATTCAATTTTTCTATTCAAGAAATGGTTAAATTGATAAAAGTTAAAGTTAAAGGTGATATATGAAATTTTTTTTTCAAATACGCAAGAGGTATAAAGTATTCATTGTTGTGGGAATATTCGTTTGGTCGTGGAATATTCTTTTTCCGGAGAGAATATTCGATGCGACTGCAGCAGCGATCATTCAGGGCCCCCATAATGTAATAACCTGTCGGATGAAGAAAACGACAAAATTAAGTTTTTATAAATAACTACAGTAATCGTTACTGAATTAACAACTTGTTGGAATACCCGATGGTTAAAATACGATGAATATGCGTGTTTGCACAAAGGCATTACCGGTTTTACACGGTATTTTTGAATTATTGATCCTTACATAAGAAGGCACTACTCAATAATTATTACGAGTAATTACTTATTCAATATTTTTATTTATTGATTCAATAATTACTACGTTGAAATTTTATATTATTATTGTTCAATAATTGTCAACGCACAAGATTTCCCATTATCGGATCAATAATTCATATTATTCGAATAATATTATTAGATAAAGCACTATTGGCAATGTCTAGAAAGTTCGCTTCCAAGAGAGGTTTGGTCACCTAATTGCATGGCTACCAAGAAGGAGAAATTCTTATTGAAAGCCCCTCTTCCCGGGAACAACTTTGGTTGTTATAAATGTGATTCTATAATATTATTTGTGAATAATTAATTATTGATTCATATGATAAGGAAATATTTATTTTATATGAATATAAATGATGGATTTATTTATGTGGTTATTAATGAAGGAATTAATGCTGAGATGTTTTATTTGTATTTTGTCGGATTGGAGGTATTAAAAGATCAAATCGGTGTTATTACAGCTTTATTGTGTGAGTTATAATATTTAATCCGACTGTTGGATCGTTGTAATTTTTGGATATGTTATACATATATAAGTTGAGTATATGTCCACAAATTTTGAACCGTTAAAAATGAACGTATGATTTGTTATGAATTTTAAGAGGTAACGATTTAAAATTAGGTTTTGGTGGAAAATTCTAGAATTGAGTGGGCCCCACTCTTGGTTGTTGGGGAAGATGGCTGATTTTTGGTGGGTGGAATAGTAGCAGGTAAAGCCATCAGGTTGCAGGTTAAGTCTGCTTCGGCGTGCTAACATTTTCCTATAAATAGAGGGCTAAGTTAGAATTGAAAATCACACCAGAAACAAGTTTTCTCTTTTTCTCTCTCTATATTATCGAGCGTATTCTTGTGAGTATTTTGAGTATACTTTGAGTATTGTTAGATTTGGTCAAGTTCCTTCAAAGACTATATCCTGTTTCAACTAGAAATCTTGTCTTTCGAGGTAAGGGATGTTATTTTCTTCTCAAATGATATTATTTCTTCAATATCATTATGCTGAAATATTGGTTGGAACTTTTTATCAAATTTGGAACTTTTTCATGTCGGGATTACTATTCATGAGTTACTATTCACGAGTTACTATTCATGAGTTACTATTCACGAGTTACTATTCACGAGTACTATTCATGAAGCGTGAAGATGTTTTTTATGGAATTTCTATCTTTTGGTGTCGAGATTACTATTCACGTGTACTGACTATTCACGATACTCTGACTATTCATTCATCATCAAGATTATTCAATCGAAAAATGAAAATTTTTCTTTTCGTACAAAATATCTATTTTGGATACTAGCTTTGATTGTATCCATGTTTTGATCATTCTTGAATTTTTCACCACTATGATTATTTTGAGGTATTTTTGGACGTGGATAAAATCAATGAAAAGATGAATGATTTCTGAAGAATATCTTTGGCCTGTAGTGCAAAGATGAACAGGTGTTTAAATGAACATGACCAACTGATGAATATCTTTAGCCAAGATGGTGCAAAGATGAATTATTGATGAATATCTTTTGCTCGTAATGCAAAGATGACTGTTGTTGAATATCTTTAAAGTAGTAAGGCAAAGATGAATTATTGATGAATATCTTTTGCTCGTAATGCAAAGATGACTGTTGTTGAATATCTTTAAATAGTAGTGCAAAGATGAATTATTGATGAATATCTTTTGCTCGTAATGCAAAGATGACTTGTTGTTGAATATCTTTAGCTTTGTAGTGCAAAGATGAATTATTGATGAATATCTTTGGCTTGTAATGCAAAGATGACCCGTTGTTGAATATCTTTAGCTTTGTAGTGTAAAGATGAATCATTGATGAATATCTTTGGCCCGTGGCGCAAAGATGAATTTATTAGTATGATTATGAATGGAACTGTGATTTGGTATAACCATGATCTTTGATGTTTCGTAAAGACAAGTGATGAAAATTATCTTTGTCTTGGATGAGGAAAGGAATTTAGAACTACAATTACGATTATGAGTTATACACGTGATTGTGGATGAGAATTGTTGATTGATGTTACAGAGGATAAAACATTGTTGGTGGATTTTAAACATGGAGAAGACAATAGACTTTTATAGTCTATTTGACTCTTCTAATGGATTGCTCATTCAAGCTACTGACTATGGTTGAAAAGTTTTATCATCTACCATATGTTCTAAATCTACGATTTATTCATGATGAAGACTATTGATAATTTATTTATCTTTAGTCATAATATTCTTTATTGAGCTAGTTGTGCTCACCCTTTGTTTCACAATTCCTTTCGTGTAATAAAGGTGTAGCCATTTGGGTCGAAGCGGGATAAAGCGAGGAATAGAGTGGTGGTCTATAGATGTTGAGGGTGAGGTGAATTTAACTTGGAAGGGTGTTTTGTCACTATCATACAAGATGTCTAATGACATACAACCTCGTGTTATCTTAAGACATGGTTGTGCTTTCATCCACTTGCTGAGTATATTTACAAGCTCTACCTATATAATCTTGGTGTTTGTTTGGAGTATAATACCCAATTAGAGATAGTGGAGATAATGATATGTCAAGAGAAGACTCACCATTGGGAAGAATATGATAGTAATCTTCTCATTTTCTTTGGGGTTTATTGGATCAACCAAGGATAATTACGTTGGCCATATGATATCTACCATAACCTAAAAGCATGGCCTCCCACGTATATGAAGGTTTCCTTGAGCACTTCCCAAAGATTCTAATTTCTAAAAGCAGCTTTTGACTATACCTTTATGTAAGGTGTCATTGTGACGTACTACTGCTTGGTATATATTTGTATCCAAACTCACAAAGATATGTGTTGTTATATTTTGCACGACAATTGTTGTAATAAAGTTGTAGTTGTTTTTCGTACCATATATTTGGCGACTCAGAATGGGTTGGATGGAATGAACCTATTTTGGGGTTGTCACAATTATTAGATAACATTATTGGCAATGTCTAGAAAGTTCTGTCTAAGGAGAGGTTTGGTCACCTAATTGCGGCCCAAGAGTGAAAAGATCCTTATTGAAAGCCCTCTTTCCGGGCGGCACCAGTTGCCAATCTTGTGATTCTGTAATATTATTTGTGAATAATTAATTATTGATTCATATGATGAGGAAAATATTGATTTTATGTGGATATAGATGGAGAAAATTTTTAATGTGACAATTGTTGAAAATTAATATTTTATCTTTTTTACGATAAAATAATTCATTTAAATATATTATTTTAATAATATATTAATCTGGTGATATTTTTACAACGAATGCAGGATATATGAGTATACGAGGAGGAAGAGTATTTTTGTTGCAATAAATGTTTAAAACATGTTAAACATGTCGGTGGACCCCATTTATTGACTAAAATTGATTATAGACTGTAAAATCGACCGTTCGTGGATTTCGGTCAATTTATGTTTGGAATTTGGAAAAACTTTCTTCTGTAAAGTTGTAGGGAATTGAATTTCCTATAAAAAGTCGCGAGATTCAAATTTTCTGACAAAAGGACTATTTATTATGAATTATTGAAGTTCCGAAATAATTGATTTTTGGAAGTTTAAAATATTTTTAATTACAAAAACGTTTTTTCCATTTTTGAAACTCATTTAACATGTGTTAGGGTAGCTGAGTTCAGATTCTTGGATGCGTAGGAAGTTGTAGAAAAAATTATAATATTAATTTATTAAATTTTCTACTTTGGTGTTCTAAGTATTTTCCTATAAATAAGGTCTTTAGGTTAAATTGAAAATCACACCGTAAATCAAGTTTTCTCTCTATATTATCGAGCGTATTCTTGTGAGTATTTTGAGTATACTTTGAGTATTGCTATATCGGTGCAAGTTCAAGTCATAGCCTATATCCCAGATTTCAACTAAGAAATCTTGTCTTTCGAGGTAAGGGATGTTATTTTCTTCTCAAATGATATTATTTCTTCAATATCATTATCTTTGAAATATTGGTTGAAACTTTTATCAAATTTGGAATTTTTTCCATGTATGGGTTTCTTATTCATGAGTTCTTATTCATGAGTTACTATTCACGATTCTTATTTCACGAGTACTATTCATGGCGTGAAGATGTTTTTTTGTGGAATTTCTATCTTTTGGTGTCGAGAGTTCTTATTCACGATACGACACTTTATTCACGATATCTGACACTTATTCACGAATCAAGACTATTCAATAGAAAAATAAAATTTTTCTTTTAAATGCAAAATATCTATTCGGATACTAGCTTTGATTGTATCCATGTTTTGATCATTCTTGAATTTTACACCACTATGATTATTTTTGAGGTATTTTTGACGTGATAAAACAAAGTACTAATCCTTAATCCTTAATCCTTGTCATTTTGTTTCACCGGATTCGCTTCTTTAAAAATATTTTTCATCATCTTCATCTTAAATGATGATATTATGGAATATCTTTGGCCCGTAGTCCAAAGATGAATGATTCTGAAGAATATCTTTGGCCCGTGGTGCGAAGATGAACAGTGTTGAGATGAACACGACCGATCGATGAATATCTTTGGCCTTTAGTGCAAAGATGAGCAAAAGTGAGATGAACATGATCGATCGATGAATATCTTTGGCCTATAGTGCAAAGATGAATATTTGATTTGAGATGAATATTGATTGATGTTACGAGGATAAAATATTGATGATGGACCGTTAAATTCATAGATTATAGTAGATTTCATTCTCTACGTAACTCTTCTATGAATTATTATTTCAATTGCGAATATTGATCCGAAACTTGTTGTCTATTGTATTCTATCGATTTTTCCTCATTGAAGACTAACGATAATTTGTTGTACATTATCTTAGTCATAATATTCTTCTTTGGGCTAGTTGAGCTCACCCTTTTCCTTGTTATTCCATTTTTCTTCTCGTGGAGGCGAGAATGTAATGAGTACTAGTGGGGTATGGAATGAAGGTTCTAGAGAGAGTTGTTTAGTAGTCCTCACCATTTTGTAAAATAATGTATCAATAATTATGATGGGGATTTATTTGCGTGTGGATATTGTCAGATGGTAATATCTCAGATTTAAACTCACATGATTTATATTTTGTAATAATAAAGTTGTAGTTATTTACATACACTGTATTTGACGACTTCGAAATGGGTTGGATGGAATGGACCTATTTTGGGGCGTCACACACACTGTATTGATTATTGATGCTTACGTGAGAAGTCACCGGTTATACTCAATTATTGCTCTAGTAATTCTTTGCATCATATCTATCATATTATGGATTCAATTATGGTCAGATTATCCGTGATAAAATATTTTTATTAAATTAATACTTGAGGCGACAAAGTTATTCATATTATAAACGCAATATTTACAATGTCTAGAAGTTCATCGAGGAGAGGTTTGGCCACCTAATTGCGGCGTCAATAGGGAGAAATCCTTATTGAAAGCCCCTCTTTCGTGGGAACGACACGGTTGATAAATATTGTGAGTTATAATATTAATGATGAATGTTGTTCGAGTTGAATTTGGAGACGCGGACGTGATATTTGAGTCCTAAACGATTTAAATTAGTAAAATAGTCTATAAACACAAAATTTTTCGGATTCACTATTTGGTCAAAAAGTCAACAGCTTGACTTTTTTGGGAAAAGTCAAACTTCAAAATTTTAAAATTTATATTTTGATAAAAATAGTTTCATTATGTTGGAATTGTTTGTGTTAGTGAAAATCGACATTTATTCCGATGATAATTGATGTCTAGGATTATATTGATAAATCGGGTAATTTATCGGATAAATGAGCAATTAATTGCTACTAATTCACATGCTTATATAACTATTTGTTCACATATGTATACTATTGAATCACATTATTTACTATTAGGGGAGTTGGTGCAAGATTGATAATACTTGCATGACTAAGTTAAAAATTGAGGTATAGATGGAGGTACTTATCTTTGTAATTCGTATTTTTTCACATGATTATACTATTGATTCACATGATTGAACTATTGATTCACATTATTTACTATTAGGGGAGTTGGTGCAAGATTGATAATACTTGCGGACTAAATTAAAATGAAAGAAAAGTTGGAGGTATTGTCTTTGTAATTTTCAAGCCCCAAAATGTGCAATTATCGAAATTATATTTTCCTATAAATAAAGCTCATTCTTCCTTCATTTCTCACCAATTCACAAAAGCTTTAGAGAGATTATTATAGAGAGAAATTATAGAGAGAAAAGAAGAAAATATCTTTACTACTATTCTAGTATCCGCTTTTTTCCAAGGTAAGGAGTATTATTTCTTTCTTATCTATGAAGAAACTTCATTATTCCATTCTTATTATTCTCATTGGAATAACTTTTGTACGCTGGCTACCCTATATACTTGGTGAAATTCTTCATTTGTTCCATTCTTTATCATTCTGTTTGGATCATCATTATATGCTCACGTTCTGGCCGGGACTGATTCCGCTTTATTATTCTCATTGGAATATTCATGCAATGCGTTTCTACGCAGGACTGGTTCCGCCTTTTATTATTACATTGGAATATCCTCATCATGCATTTTACGCCGACCGATTCCGTTATTTATTATTCTCATTGGAATAACTCGCTTGCATGTCTTGATTATCGCGTGCACAGTGATTTCTTTTGTTATTCCATTCCTTATTATACTCGATTTAGTTAAAGTTTTGACTTATATACTCCATGAAATTAGTGGAATATCCTCGATATTTGCGCTTCATCCAAAGATCTTTTCGTGGAAATATTCTTCCGAGCATTCTTGAATTTTACTCTACAAGCGATGATCATGTTGACAATTTGGACATTATTAGTTCCTCGGATAAAATAATTCTTGAACTTGTTTTATTGAATTCTTATATCATTGTCATCATCCTCATGTTTATATTTTGTTGAAAGTCATCCATGGCCTATAATGCATAGATGGACTTGGTATGATTATGACCGAGGATTATTCGGTGTAATCATGACTATAATGTTACAAATGATGTGGTAAAAGTCCTCATTGGCCCATAGTGCATTGATGGACGAGTTGTTGGCATGATCATGACCATTAATGAATACAAAATATTCTTGGCTCGTAGTGCATGGATAATTGTGATCGTGATACTAAAGAATATCCTCGGCCGTAGTGCGGGGGGTGATTCGATGATGTGCATTATTTATTAAAATTGAGTCCCAAATGATAAAAGTGATGAAAAACCTTCTAAATCATAAAAGATAGTAGATTTTATTCTCTACTTGACTCTTTTAATGGATTGCTTTGTTCATTCTGCAGCTTAAACTTGATGGTTGTTATATTGTATCGGTTTAACACTGTTGAAGGCTAACGATAATATATTCTACATTATCTTAGTCATAATATTTTCTCTTTAAAAGTTGAGCTCACCTTTTTACTTTTATTGTTCTCTTGAAATGAACGAAAGCAGTGAGACTAGTAGGGAACGGAGTGACGGATTGAATGATAGCATTAGTAGTCCTCACTATTCTTACGTGTAATAGTGTAATAATAATTGTAATAAGGACTCTTTTGAGTTTGTATAATCTCTAGTATACAATATTTGTATTCAAACTCATGATTTATGTTTTGTCGTATTGTACTGCTTACGCTTATATTATTAAGTTGTATTTGAATTTTATGTAATATAAGTGGCGGCAAAGATGGGTGGCGATATACCAATTTTAGGGCGTCACGAAAAATAAAGATAAAAAATAATAAAGAGAAGTTAGATATTTTTATACTTGAAAGTTAAATTTAAATTGATTACTTATCTCTGCCTGTCTTCTTGATATATATATATATATATATATATATATATATATATATATATATTGTTTCTGTTGCTATCGTTTATTTACTTTTGAGATTGTCTTGTGTATTAGAATTATTTGGACCATGTTGTTTTAAAACTAAGCTGGTAAAGTGTGCATGGTTGTGGTATTATTTTCTTGTTTTACAAGTATGAAAAAAATGGTAAATTGTATTTGGTGCACGAAGGTGAAAGTTCTGTTCTGTCCAACAGTATACATTACTTGTAAAATTAACTTTCGACAAGGCAAATAATTATAGGGTAACATTATAGATCTTAAACTCGGTACATTAATTGAAATTCAACTTTCAAACCACCTACTATTGTTCACAGTTAGATATTTTTGCTATACATTATAATTTGGTGGAGTAGTAATGTTAGGAATACGAATGATATATAAAAAGTTATGCACACAGCATAAAAAAATAAAAAAAAAATAGGAAGCTGAATGTTTTAAATATTTTTATTAATAAATAATATATGAGTTATTTTTGGTGCATAAATTTTTTGTACAATTAATGCACATAGTATTATCTTTTAGTGAAATAGTGCGATAGACTAAGGGTTTGTTTGTTTAATAACAGGTTTAATTTGGCTTTAACAGATTTAATTGAAAAATATAATTAATTTTTTAATCAAGTCTGTTTGACAACTAAAATTAATAAGGTTTAAAAATCAGTTTTAAGCCCAAGAAAAACCTTAGCTTAATGCGGTCAACTTAAAGTTTGAGAATTTTTTTTTGAATGGAATGTAAGATTTTTATAGATATTTGTTCATTATCCAAAATCCTAGTGTGCTGATGTTGAATATTTGGGCACAACTTTTTCCACAAATAACTAAACTATTAGTTAGAATAGTTTTTCTTAATTATTATTATTAGCTGAGTTCATTGACATAAATTTAAAATTATATGAAAGTTGTGTTTAACAAATAATTTATTGTTTTGATTATCATACTGTGTGTTTAGTTTTATATTTTTTAATAAACAAAAAGTAATATTAATTATTAAAAATAATAAAATAAAAATTTAATAATTTCATATATTACATTCACCGGGTATCAAATTGGTTAACTTGATTGCAATATATAAAAAAAAAAAAAAAAAAAGTATACTTTTTACAGATATTTTAAAATTAAAAATTTTAAAATGAGGAGAGATGAGAGATAAAAATCAATTTTTAATAGATAAAAAATGAAGAAATATATTTACATGACTAATAACATATTTATGACTATGAGAAATATTTATGCTAAAAAAATTAAGGAATAATTTAACAAAAACATGATAAATAAGTTAGTCAGATTTGTAGACTAATTTTCTTTTTTGGGATCGTAATTCGTACGGATGGAGTAATTGAATTCAATTATCTGCGTTGGCTTCAACTATTTATCGGCTTCCGACCCATTAGTTTTCTAATTTGGACCAATGAAGGGTTATCAAACCCGTGTCTAGGCAGAGATTCAACGACGTCGTTATTACTTAATTTATGTTGCCATAAAACCCTTAATCTTCGCTCCATAATCCCCGTCTACCTCAACCCATCAGCGGGAGGCTCTGCCGACGTCTTTTAGCTTTCCAAATTTCCATTTGTAAGTCTCTCTTCCCTCTATCTCTCTCTAACAGAGACAGAAAAGAACAGTTTCAGATTTTAATTTTTTTATTGATTTGATTTGCTTTATGTTACTGAAATTAGGGTTTTACGACATAATTGAGTAAAAATGAGGTTGGAAAAATGCTGGTTCTGTTCATCAACTGTATATCCTGGACATGGGATTCAGTTTGTTAGGAATGATGCAAAGGTATGCTTATTTCCCGCTTTGTTACTATTTATTTAAAGAGGGTATACGTGTGTTCCATGTAATATTTTTATGTGCCGTAGCCCATATGTCTTTATATATTTTGGTGCCAATACAAGTTTCAGCAAGGATGTAAATTTCAGGATTGTGAATTTGCTATTCCACTAAAAGAGTTCCATTTGCAGAATTTGCAAACTTCAAAGTTGTATTTTTATTCTTCCATTTTTATCCCTACATATAATGAGACTTTAATTTAGTATTAGTGGTGTGAGTGAAATAATGATGTTAAACATGAGGATATTGTTGCATTTTATACTATCATAAACAAAAAGAGAACTCTTTTGTAGAATAATCTTTTTCACAAATTGGACTCTTATTACGATTATACATGGGGATACGATTTTATAGAAAGGTAGTTCCGCCTTTGCCAAAGTGGATATGAGTGCCTCTCCTTGAGATAAAAAGCGATTGTATAACAAATTTGACAATCATTCAGAGCACCAGTTAATGAACACTCATTCTACTTTTGCATTCCACACTGGACATTAGAATTACATTGAATATTTTATTTGAATGTCAGCTTTTTAGCTTTGTTAAACAGATATGGTTGAACACTAAGTTCATGTTCTCTTTTTTTTTTTCCTAATGAGTTTATAGAGGGTTTGTGTGGAAGGGGGTGGGTTTCGTTTCTATTTATAGTTTGTGCTGGTCTTGGAGTTTTTTCAAAAATTATGGTTACAGATTGTAATTTATTGCCAAATGCAGATTTTCAGATTTTGTCGTTCTAAATGCCACAAGAATTTCAAGATGAAGAGGAACCCACGCAAAGTGAAATGGACTAAGGCCTATAGGCGGTTACATGGAAAGGATATGACTCAGGTGCAAAAATTTACTTTTGTATGGTTAGATGTCCGTACTTTTTGTTGAATGGTATCTGACTAATGTTGATTTTGGTTGACATTTTTTCTTTTATCTCATTTTTTAAGGATTCAACATTTGAATTTGAGAGGAAACGTAATAGGCCAGAGAGATATGACAGGAATCTTGCCGAGAATACTTTGAAGGCCATTAAAAAGATTGAAAAAGTCAGAGTTGATAGGGAGGCCAGACACCACAAGATGAGGTTTGTGCCATTGTTATTTCATCATTGGAAGATCTATAAGTTGGTTAAAACCCTCCTATTACCCTCTTCTGAAAACTTTTGCAGGATGAAGGGAAAGAATACCATCGAGCGCAGAGAAGCAGTGAAGGAGCTGGAGCAGAGCATTCACATGGTCAAGGCTCCTGCAGCCCTCCAAGAAGAACCATCCCTCACATTGCCAAAGATCAAGGTCAAGGTTTCCCAACAACAAGCAGAGGAAAATCGCATGGAAGAATAATTTGGTCATTACAAAATGCTGCTTTAGTTTTACGTATCTTCATTGTTATAGAACCCCGGGTTTTGATATGACAGACATTGAAGTTTAAATGAAATGTTCCTTTCTTTTGTCCCATATTCCCCCTTTTAGTATTTTATAGTTGTGGTCATGTGTGAAATAGATATTTATTTATTAACAGTACTTTCTCCTGCTGTTCTTATTATGTCCAAATATAATCAGATATCATTGATGTTCTTGTATAACTGTTTTGGAGCCTCACTTGAATTGTGTCATTTCAAGCGTGAGCTTATATTATCTAGGAGTATGTGAACGCAGTTAAGAAGTAATTCTAATCATGTAGTTAGTGTCGTACAAGTTATAATCCTGTTACCATGCCATAATGTGACTGAATTCTGGTCCGAAATGAAGAATCTGATGTACTGAGCAATCTTACAATTGACCATAGAAAACTATCTGATTGATGTATATTTTTAATGTACATTCAGAATAACAAGTTACATTTGCTAATTCTATGCTCTTTTGCCAATTGACATAGAATTTCTATTGTTACATTTCAACTGTGTAGGCTGTTCAATGAAAGGAAATAAAAAGATTTATCAGTCTTTTGAACCACTGGAAATTTAGTCTACTCATGTACCTCTCAAGGCTATGAACAAAGCATGCTGCATAACTGATATCAAATTGTACTCCTTGCTGCTGCACAACTTATCTCGAACTATACTCTTTGCTGCAATTATCAACTCAGATCATTGGTGATGTTTTAGCAGTTCTTCTACTGGATCTCCATATCCTTCTTGAAGAGTTGAAACTCTCTGTGACTGGTTTCTGAAATGTTCTTTCCAACATAATGTCCAGTTTAGATGGATCAACAAACAGCTTTCCCTGAATGAAAGCATCTAAGTTGAAACCACTCCCATTCTCTCTATTTTTTCCATCGATAAATTCAGTGGAAGCACCAACGGATTCTTCTTTGATGCCACCACTCTCATTAGAACTATTTACCTTGTAATATGTGTTCTGATCTATGTTTAATAGCCTCTTAATGCTATCAATTGCTGGGTCAATGATGTCAAAGACCCCCATAACCCATGAAGCATCGTCAACAATCTCTATACGCTGTTGCACAAAACAATCAAGTGTTGGCATCAAATATCATTAGTCGTCAATTTCTTACAATTGGTCTCTTAGCAAAAGTATATTTCTTACAAGATATTCAATGCTGAACCTCCATACAGCCAAACAGTTTATTTCCCACAGGGAATTCAAATAATAAAATGATTTAAATTAGTCAGCGTAGCATCGAATTCCACTAGTGTAGATACCTAAAGTGGGTGTAAATAAGCAAAGCGGAGTCCAAACATATGCATATTCCAACACAGTCAACTTGCAAGACCTTAAATCTAATCTAATTCCAGAATCACACAATGTGCAAGGACAGTATGTCGGCTTAATATGTGCAATTGGCCATGAGAAATACCTGCTGGAAATAGAGGTCACGGATTTCCTCAGCACGTATAGCATTCCCCTGGTCTTCCTCCAGTGATGCCCATGTCATCCATGTTACATAGCTCTGAGAATTTATACTCAGTGAAGATCTAAATAGCCTCCTAGCCGCAGATAGATTGCCAGCTCTCTGTTCTAAAACACCCCAAGCCTGCAATTTCATTATATAGGTCCTGATTTTAGAGAATGTACAATTGTTGCAGACTTGCTGCACTCGAACAAATTTTTTTTAATGAACCAAAAAGAAAAATGTAAAATGATCTAGCTTTGGAAAGAAAATCATATAAATCGCATGGCTTTACCTGGAGGCACCGTGCAGCACTTTCACTGGCTGAATTTATTGACAATGCTCTTTGGTATAGTTCCCTGGCTGTGGCTATGTTGCCTTCCTTCCACTCCATCCATCCCCAAGCCTGCATTAACCCAAGTCAATCAGCTTCTGTTAGACAACTTGAATAACTTATAATATAGAGGACTTTATTCTTCACTTATCAATTTTTTAGCTTTTCATGGATCACCATTGTTGATGGGGAAAAGGATAGAATTATGAGTGCATGTGTGTAACTAAAACATTGAACAAACTCTTACAATCCACACTGGCTGGTGTCTTGGATCCAATTCAGAGGCTCTCCTGAACAAGACTCGAGCAAGGTTTGCAGTTGAGTTTTTGTATTCCAGTAAAGCAAGAGACTGAAGGAGAACAGGATCCCTTGGATTCATTGCATGGCCTATCTTTAGAAGTTTCCTTCCTTGATCAATGTTGCCTAATTTAGCTTCAAACACTCCCCAAACATGCCAAGCAAACCTATTCTTGGGACTGGCCTGGACTGCTTTCTGCTTGAGGAGAAGTATCACATATATAATTATTGCAAAACTATATGACATAGCAGAGTGATACGTGGCAAAGTAAATGGAATGGAATTCTGAAGACGATTCAACAATTTTCTTCTTTCTAGTCATGAACAACTGCCTAGCAACAAAAAATACAATAAAGAACAACTAACCTCAAAAATCTGCCTAGCAACAGCATTATTGTCCTGTTGGGCTTCAAGCTGTGCCCAAGCCTATAGAAACAAAAGACGAGGGGTTTGATAAGGACTCTGTCAACAAAGTTTTTATGAACAGAGAATCATCATCTCAAAGAACACTTACAAGCCAACTGGCACAACTTTTGGGATTACACTTGGTAGCCTGCCTGAATAAATACCGCGCTTGCTCAAACCGATTTGCTTTAGCTTCAAGCATTGCAAGTGTTTGGTATATATACTCATTTTTACCACAATATTTGAGGCCTTTTGCAAGTAAATTCCTAGCTTTCTTAATATTTCCAGTTTTCAGCTCTAAAACTGCCCATCCATGCCAAGCTGCAACATGTTTCTTATCAGCAACTGTGGCAGCATCAAACAAATCTCTAGCTTTCCTTATATTTCCCATCTTGTTTTCCAGAACTGCCCAACACTGTTCAAAGGAACAAGTCCATATAAACTTAAGTTAGAAAATTTAGAGGACAGTAAACAAACTGACCACAATATAATATACCCGTCTAAGTCATTTCCATACAAGTGATTGTCAGCAGTAAAACAATCTTGAATTTATATCCTATACATCAGAATCATGTGCTTGAGTCCTATAGAACAAGTGGTTGGACTGTAAAGTACATTTTGCGACCTTGTATTTAGCTTAAGTAGTACATATTCTTAAAAGCTATAATTGCTAAATCGGACACTTATTCTGTTAGTTGAAGTAAGAATATGGACTACACTATCGGTGTTTAGTTAAGTAGGTTCTTTAACTAGACAGTAAAATGTATTACTTGGACAAAACCCCTAAGAATGCTTCTAAAATCGTGCTTTTCTTACGGCACCTCTCAGAACAAAAAATATGGAACATGGTTACTTATGCAGAAAGAGATTTCATATTGGGAATTGAAGTTGAGGTGAAAAACTATATGTAATTTTTCGAGTTTAGCAAATTAAAGAGGTAGAAAATAACCTGCCAAATATAGGGGTTTTCCCCTTGTGTTGCCTGACAACCTTTCTCATATACTGCTCTTGCTTCATTTGCTTTAGATTGCTTTCCTAAAATCTTTCCTAGGGCCACATACGAACGCCCATCTTCCGGCCAATAATATACACACTTCACAATACAAATATTATCAATAATATCTGATATGCATAAACAAACAACAATTCCAAAATTGAACAACATCAATAATAATGAGCAGAGTACAAAATACTTTAAGCATATTATACCACCAAATTATTTTATAGCTTAATTTGGAAAAGGGGGAGTACCTTTTGAAGGAGATTCTCAGCTTCTTGATATCGAAAACTCCTAGCTAAAACCTTAGCTTTGTACAGAGCCAAGTCCAAATTCACAGTAAGAGGCCTTTCTCTTGAGCTTGATTCAACTCTTTCGGGCTCAAAATAGGGCATTTTCTTTGCAAATTTAGAAAGACCGGCATCAATTGGAGACGGGGATAAAGAAGAGAATCTTTCTTCTTCGTCTTCTTCTTCATCCGAAGATTCCATTACTGGTCTTCTGACAACAAGTAATTCCTCTAGAGACTGTTTGGTAGCTCTAATTTCTTGGGTAAGTTTATCATTCTCTTCGATTGGAGATTCGGGGGAAAATGGGATTTCTTGGAGAGGTGGTGATGGGGATGGGGATGATGAATCATGGGCTGATAACAGAGGGAAATGGTGATTTGGAGAGGAAATAATGGGTTTGAAGGGAATTGGGAAGTAGAATTTGGAGGGAATTGGAGGGGTTTGGGAGGAAAAGAGAGGAAACATTGGGTTTGAGGAGGTGGAAGAAGAAGAAGGGAAAAGATTCATCTCTCTCTGTGTGTCCCTAGCTACCTGTGTTGGCTTTTACTCTTTTAACAGATAAAACTGTACGGTTTACGTGGAAATGCTGGTATATAGAGCGCGCTTTTGGGAGGACGACGAAGGTTGGGTGTGCAATTACTTAAACACCCTTAACTTAGAAAGTATTTTCGGAGGTGTGAACGAGTAGTTTTTTTTTAGGAAACCGATATTTATATTTTCACATGATAACTTTCATATTAATAGTGAATGGGTGTCATCTCTATGTGAAAGAACAGAAATATAATTTTAACATGTAAAATATTAGTTTACTTTTTCTAAAGGGATATTGTAATAAGTCAATAATCAATTAAATTGAAATAAATTTTAAATAAAAGAAAATATAATTATAATTAAATTGAAATAAATTTTAAATAAAGGAAAATATAAATTAGAATTAAATCAAAATAAATTTCAAATAAAAGAAAATATAAAATTACACAAATTTTAGAAATAAAATTAAGACCAAAATAATGTGAATATAATAGAGACACTAAATCTAGACCTATATTTATTTAATCTTTTCGGTTTATTGGTAACTCAAAATTTTACGTCCCATTTGCATACAATATTATATGATTCGGTGTTATTTAAGATTTTATTTAGATGTAATGGACAATATGACCATACACAAAGATGTGTATTTTTTATTTGTATACAGCTTATCAAAATTACGTCGTTTTGATAAATTTATTTTTTTTAAAATAACTTCTCTCCTCTAAATTAGAAATTAAAAGCAAATCTGTTAAAACGACATAGTTTTGACAGACTATACACAAATAAAAAATAAACAGCTGTGTAATAACATTATTCTCCTTATATTAATAGTTTTAACTTATATTTCACGTGGTTAATAAACTCATCTTTACCATTTGAATGGCATTCATTCAATTATATGAATTATGAAGTTCAAAAGGCAATTCTTTAATTATTACTTTCTCCGTTCCTAAAAGATTGTCGTTTTAAAAGAAAAATTTTGTTTCAAAAAGTTTGTCGTTTACAACTTTCTAAGAGAATAAATTATTTATTTTCCTATATTATTTCTACCTCCCCTCATTGTCCCAATAAATTCTCTCTCTTGTATTAATAGTTTTCAATTTCCCATAAGGGGTAGTGATGTAATTTCAAACAAATTTTACTTGGTAGATGATATTTTCTTAATCAATGTGTCAAAACCTTAAACGACAATCTTTTAAGAACGCATGAATTATTTTTTTAAAAAAGAAAAGAAAAAAAGCACTAATCCTTTGAATATGAACGAGAGGGTGATTTAGTAAATTCAAAAAACGAAACATACTACTGGTCGGAAGCCTGACACGTCGATCACCTATTTGGATGGCTCAGGGGTCAGGGACAGTCAAAATGTTAGATTTTCTAACCACGTGGAAGCCTTTTATTGGTCTGATAAATCAGATAAAATCCACTGTAATTTGGTAACGACAGCTTCTAGATGACGTGTCTGGTCAACTGATTTCATAACTTTGCTAGTTAGCTTTCATGGGCTGACAAAATATTACAGAAGAACTTGTATCAAAACAAGCCCAATTAACTTATGAATTATACTATCATCTCTCTAGTCCAATCGAGTCCAGTCAAAGAATAATTAATTGTACAAGTTTTAGTTGAATTAAAATTATTAAAAATTAGAGAACTTTTTTTTTTTTGCAGAAAATAAATAAGTATAAGAAATAAATAGTATATCTTATATTATAGCTTTAAAAATGTAATATTAGGAACAATGTATATATATATATATATATATATGTATATAATGTAATAGATAAGTAGTTAAATATATCTCTAATAAAGTTTTAAATTTATTTTTCCCTTTTCTATCTAAGAATTTTTCAAGTTCTAGATATGCCTTATAACTTTTATTTGGAGGGATAATGTCTTATAAATTGACCTCATCATTTTGAGAAAAAAAATCATCAATAACTCACTATAATAAGGTGTGGAGAGTGATTTTATCCTAAATTGACCCACAATAATTTTGTTAATTGACCAAATCGTTTTCGTTTGTCACGAGTTAGTCCTAAGTTAATCATTTAATATTTTTCAATTTTTTCACGAGATCAAAGAGTTTTGCTGATACAAAATTATATATATATATATATATATATATATATATATATATAAAAATAAACTTCTTCGTATCAAGTGCATATATAATTCCTAAGCATTTACATGTATGTATATACAATAATATAATCTTACTATATACTATTCCTACGTACATACATTCATGTGTATAAAAATATATACAATAATTTAATTTATATGTATGTACTGGTGCCTATAAATTGTAGTTTATAATTCATTTAATTTCAAATTGGATATTAATTCATTAAAAAACTTGTGAAAAATAAAACGAGATTTAAGTTAGCTAGCGCAATTGTAAGATTCAATTGACATTTCACGGGTGCTTTTCAATTAATTGAGCTTTACAGTTAATTAGGGTTGAGTGATTTTATGGAGTTCCCGTACGTTGATGGAGGTGTAGAGAAGAATCAGGAGAAGGTATAGAGAAAGAAGCTAGTGATGAGGTAGAAAGGTCACAGCAGCGTTTGCACTGAAAATTAAAAATATGTGTGAAATCCCATTTTAATTTACATGCCTGGTTTTTCTTTTATAATTGGCTTGGTTGGTAGATGTCCCCCAATAAGGGCTCTACCCAAAAAACTGATGTCAATGAAGCAAGTAAATATTAGAGCATATGATATAGGCATAATTGGAATCTTGGATATGTTAATGAGTGATAATGAAATGAATATATACTAGAAAAAAAAAACAAAAAAAAAAATAAAAATTAATTGGTTGACTTTGCTAATTGGATTGAACCTGCAAGAACGCTTAGAAAAGAGTGAGAGAAACTATTAGTTAAACCGAATGCCTGTCACTCTGGTCTCAACGAGTGTTTCTTGTAATTATTTTGGGTGAGATGAATGACCATATACAGTAAAACCCCTATTTAGGAATACTAACATCTATAATATTATAAAAAAATTTAGTCCCAATTTGGACCAGTTATAAATAGGAATAACCTCTAAATTGTAATATGTTATATCTTTTTAAAGTTCCGTGACATTAAGCTATCATCTATATAATACTTAATAATTTCATATATATATGAGAGAGACAATATTAATTTTAAAAGACTACATTTTCTATAAAGAACTATATTTTCCTATAAAAGACTACATTTCCTATAAAAGACCACATTTTCCTATAAAACACTACTTTGCATAAATATTTTTTGAATAATAATTATTAAGGAGTTCTTATTGATATTTTTGTTAAAGTGGATATTTTTGGATGTTCGAAAAATATTTTGTACCAATTCCTCTATTTAGTAATAACTTCTCAATTAGAATCCTAAATAGAGGTTTTACCGTAGATATCAAATGTGCAACTGCTTTGAAAATATGATTTTGGCTAAGCTCTGAAAATAAATAAATCTTGTTCTGTGTACATTGTGCCTTATGACATGCATGTATAGGTTTGGCAAAAAATGGTAAGAAAATTTGTGTACAATGGGAGACAAAAATAGGAGGCTACTTGAATAAGTAGCTGTTGTTCCTGCTAATGCTATCATCTATACCCAGCACCTTTTCTGTAATAAACTTTATTACAGATGACTATGAGAAGTGATAGACATTTGTCCTATCTTATAAGATGCTGAATATTTTTTCAGCAAGGGAGATAAATGTTGGAATTTGGTACTACTACTAGAACGTACGTACGTACGATTTGATCTGATCTGAGATAATCGCTTGAAATACAAAGGGAAGAGCGGCTTTTTGACCAACCTATTTCTTCTACCCTTCCACCTCTCAAATGGAAACAACCAAAAACGCAGGGGATTCCTAGAGCAAAAGAAACTGTAATTTGCTTAACATGGAGAACTTGCTCTACATATATAGCCTATGTAATTTGCTTAAGATGGAGAACTTGCTCTACATTTATAGCCTCTACGTATCATAGGGTTTCTTATATTATATTACTCTGTCCGTTCCAGGATAACAGTTCTGGTGAACTTTTCACCTATATTAAGAAGATGAATAAAATGACAAAATTATCCAAAATAATGTCATTAAATATGGAGAGAGAATTATAATAAGAAAAGTAAGAGATATTTAATGCTACGGGTATAATAAAAAAATATGTGTAAAAGTTTGGTTATTAAAGGAAAATTGACATTTAACATGGGACTACCCAAAATAAGACTCTCATAAAATCAAATTAATCTGCTTTCGGTTTTGACTTTTTTAGTCAAATTGACTATTTTTAGAATTAATAATTAAGCATATATAAATATATTTCTAAAATTATAAAATTTAGTATTAGTAATAAATTGTATATACTTTCTTTTGCTTATAATCTCTTTACCTATATTTCAGCAAAAATAGTAAAAAGATTAGTTTTAAAAACGGTCAATTTGATTTTAAAAAGTTAAAATTGAGCAATTAATTTGGAACAAAAATAATAATAAGGACTTTTATTATTGGACTGAGAGAATATATATAAGGAAGGGATCGTGTAATTATAAAAGGTATGAAATTTCTAAAAGAAAATGAAACTGTGGAACGTGGACTAGAGTTTGGGTGAATCACGTGAATTTTGTATATTGTGTAATTTTTTTTTTCATTTTTCTTTTCGCTATGTTGTTATTATTCTCTAAGAGCCTTAAGGTGTGTTTGTGTGGGAAATTTTAACTATAAGAGGATTTTGTATATGGAAAAATTGACCATATATCTTGTTACAATGAATTCTCATTTTTTGAAGAAACAAAAAATTGGTTCTTCAAGAGAGTAGAATAGACCTTCAAGAAAGTAGAAGCCAATGGGCAGGTTGTCTGTCAAAAAAGGTTTGAGTAGCATTTTTTCCCACAAAATTCAGACCTTTTGGTCCCGGTCCTAAAGTATGTTTTCTTGAGTCTCAAAAAGTCTTAAAAAATAGGCATAAACCACCTTCAACCCATGGCCCGTGAAAATCCGGGCCTCTTTAGCCCGGTCCGCGCCCGCCCGTACTTCTTTGCCACCTCTAGAGTTGAAGTTGAAATTATGTCACGCATATCAAGAAGTAAAAAGTATATGTTCCTCAAGAAGATACACATTGAAGAACTGGTGTCAATTAATGGTACTAATTCCTGTACAAGAAGACAAGATATCTAGCAAGGAAACAGTTTTAGATTTAACTAATGCAAAATTAAGCACCCTGCCGGCTTCTCCCTTGATGGTTTAATTTATTGAACCAAATACAAAACAGGAGTAGTAGTGATGACCCATGTACTATAGAGAAACACCTTTGGCACACATACCGGAGTAAATATGAGTACAAATAATATTTTAACAGGTTAATTTAACACTTTTGGGTTAAAAATATTTATTTTCCTAATATTTAAATTTAACACATCACACTTCCAAGATTAACAAAACATTAATTATCAACTAAGTTAAGAATTAATATTATTTGTTAGAAAATTATTACTAACACTAATAGTATTAGTATAACTTTATTAGTTATTAGTAATATTATTAATAAATTGTTAGTAATTACTTATTAGTTATTAGTAATATTATTAATAAGTTGTTAGTAATTACTTATAAAGTTTTAATAATTTTCTTTAACGTGATGTTGCTTACTTGGATACATACTTATAATATATATTATCTTAATAACATTACTTATTACATATTAGTATATATTAAGGGTATTAGTAGCATTAATACTCTAATATCATTATTGTTATAGTCTACATTAATGTTAAAAAAGTAAACCATACTTTTTATTTTATTTTTTTAACAAAATAATAATTGAAGTAATGTATACTAATAACAATAATTTATGATAATAACAATAATACAATAGTTATAATAAATAATTTAATCTTGTGACCACATATTTTTAAAAAAAATAATAAATACGTACTTTATTTATTCAATATATTTAAATAAGTTTTTAGATTTCATCTTTTGCAATAAGTAATGAAGTTGGAGATGTAAAATTAATAGAATAACAAATAAATAAACAAATAATAAAAACCATAAGATGACTCTTATTCACGGTCTTGACTCTCTTCTCACTCGTTCTTACAGGAGAAACTAGACAAAGAGAAAGAAAAAATTGAATTTATCTCTTCCTTTCGTCAAAATTATCTTATTTTTTCATTAACATTAATGTATATTAATAACAATAGTATTGTAAGTATATTGATATTATTAATAACATTAATATATCCTAATATCTAATAAGTAATATTATTAAGATAATATATTTTATATTTAGCTAAAAACAAATTAAATCATGTTAAAGAGAATTACTAATAAGCGATAAGTAATTACTAACAACTTATTAATAATATTACTAATAACTAATAAGTTGTATTGATATTATTACTACTAGTAATAATTTTTTAAGAGATAACATTAATATTCTTAACCTAGTTGGTAATAGAATGTTTTGTTAGTTTTGGGAGTATTGAGTTTTAGGTTCAAATTTTGAGAGAATATATTTTTTTTAATCTCAAATGTGTTAAATTGACATGTCATTGTCAACGTGTTATGTGTACAAGTCAACACCACATGACACCATATGGTTCACAATCCAAATTTTTAGATAATAAATAATTTGTTTTGCATTGACTAAAAAAGAGAGGCTCAATATCTAAATACCCTATAGTACATGATCAATGTTGAATATTTTTATCTACAAAACAGTACTACTTGCAAGGATGTAAATAATATTTTTTTAAAAGTCTATATTGTTGGATTAATTGGATATCATTGATCCACAATCACATGACGAACTCTCCCATTGACAGGCTTAGGCCATGCACGCTTCTTTGTATGTCAGTTGGGGCTTATTAAGACTCATTCATAACTCTCTCTCTATCTCTCTCTCACACATACAATTGTAGAAATTAATCTTAACTAGGAGAATATTCAAGAGAATCCAAACTACAAAACTCTCAGAATAATTTGCTTTCTTTTTTCATTCAAGGCCACTATGAGATCTTTTCACAACTTCTTCTACTTGACGGTACTCATCATTATATTCTTCAATATTGGACTTCATTCAGGTACTTTCTTGAGCTTCTGAAACTCATCTAACTGCTTTATTTTCACTAAAATCTTTACTTGTACATTTCCTTATTTCTCTTTTGCAGCTTCATACAGGGAATATTCAAATTCAGCATCTGGAAATAGCAATGAAAGACATGCATACCTGAACCACAAAAAACTTTTGCTATATGGTAAAGTTATTCATTCTAAAATTTCCTTAAAATTTGTACTTTTTAAACTTTTTATTTGATTTCCTCAAATGGGGTAGTCAGTTTTAGTACCAATTGTCTGTATTCATGATCAGGGAGCTGCACAAACAGAGATTTGAGCATTTCACAAAGCAGGGGATCATCAACTGGGATACCACAATACATAGTCCAAATAGTGAACACCTGTGTTTCTGGGTGTGCACCTTCAAATATACATCTCCATTGTGGTTGGTTTGCTTCTGCAAAAATAGTGAATCCAAGAACTTTCAAGAGGCTCTCTTTTGATGACTGCTTAGTGAATGGTGGAATGCCACTGAAAACCAGCCAGATAATCAGATTCACTTACTCAAATTCCTTCATGTATCCAATTGTATTCAAGTCTGCCAAGTTTTGCTGATCAGCTAAAACAATTCCCAGGGGATTTTGCTAAGTCAATTTTTACTATTTGTCCTTATTTCAACAAAGGAAGTACAAGCTGCCTCTTGGATAGAAGTACTTCCAATTTAATACTAAACAAGCCAACATTTTGAATTTATTTGCAAAACCCAATATCCTAAAGAGAAAAAGAAGCATTAACGGCTCTGCTTTTTTCTTTTTTGCAGCCTAGTACATAGCTAAACCCTTTTAAACCTTTTGTTTTTTTTTTTTATAAAAAAAAAATTTCTTTTAATGTTTTTGGAGGGTGAATTCCGAGAAATCGACCAACCCCATTTATGTTTTTGAATTGTCATTGCTCTGGATTCTGAGCTGATGGACCATGGATGGTTTTTTATTTATTTATCAAGAGTCAAAAAGCTACTGTTTAGGCTGCTGCTGCATGGCAAATGGAAGGCTGAGACTCGGTGCTCCTTTTTGGCAGGCGTGTGCTCTTACTTTGAACTGCAGTTTCTCTTTCCTTTGTCTCCAAGAATCCTGTATACATATATATATAGATACAGCGTCTAGTCTGTTTTATTGGAGCTGAGCATGTCTGGTCATTTTGTGAAGCATCATTGGCGCAATCCAGCAAGAATCAGCGGAGGTTGGATTTGTAGGGTAAAAGATAAAAGAGAGGTGGGGTGGCACGGGGGGAGGGCAGAGAGTAAAGATAACTGATCAAATTGGGGGCCAATCTACAAATTAAGTAACAAAGCTAGGTGGGGAAGAACAAAGGGAATTAAAAGAGGTACTACTATATGTTGAGTTTGATTGTAATTGATTTTTAATTGTAGATGAATATGAGAAAATGTGGGGGATCAGAGTACCAAATTACTTGTGCTCAGTTCCTAAAAATGAAGCAATTTTCTTTAATGAAATAGTAAAATTATAAAAGAATCCTTAGTTGGTCTTTTTTTTTACAATGGGTTGGTGAATGATTTGAGTATGAACTGTGTTGGTGCTTAATCACTAAAGTCTAGAACGATGTAATTTTAAATGAATCAACTCTCTTTGATATTTTACTTTTTGTTTTTTTTTATTCTTCTTGGTCTTGAAGATTCTTTGTTTGGTTACAGGTTGGTACTCTTTGGTGGCACATGGTTTGGGACCAACTGTTCTGCCAGAATAGGAAGGCCTAAACCCTAAAGTAACCATTCTTGGAAACCTGTGCAAATTTTGAATACCATGAAACAAACAAAATTACATAACAATAACAATTTCAACAAAGAAAGAAGGGATTGCAATACTCCACATTAATGCAATGTTTTTGGCTTACTATTCACATTTATGCTGAAGTGTACCATACGATGAAGGTTAAAAGGAGTTTTCTTAGCCCTCACCAAAAAGTTTTTTCAGTCTTTTTTTTTTTTTACATTTTTTTGTTTTCTCTTTTTTTTTCTTCTATATTTTTCAAGTTTTAAACGAACCCTAATTACCAAAATGAAAAGAAGAAGAAATTCAGAAAGTACCTTTAATGATATACTACAAATTTATTTTATTTTTTAAATTTTACAATAACCATTTTCATGAGATATAAATACATAACATTATCAATTGGAACCAAGTTTGTCTCCTATGTGGTACTTGTAGATGCTCCCTCCATTTCTCAGAAAAGTTTCATTTATATATAAAGAAAAATCTATCATCTAGTAATTAGTAAACTTAACATTCAATGATTTAGAGACAAACATATTATATAACTAATATTCGTAACTTTAACAAATTACTCTCTCTATTTATTTATTCTTATTTTTAATTTTTAATAGTAAAAGATTTCAGTGAAGAAAATATCCTTAAAGCGCGAAACTGTATAACTGGCTCTGGTTAGTAGCAATTTAACGGATATCAGCAGTCATCTCCTCCGATGCTATGGCTTTGAGCTTCTCTTGCTATGCATCTCTTGACCCACACCTGCAAGGTGCCTTCAGCTATACCCCTCTCTCTCTATATCTATATATATGAGTGTATGTGTATATATATCAAATTAACTATTCTCTGTCACTCTGTCAGATAAGCTCAGTCAGAGCGACAAGAAATGCCTTGAAAAAGTGAAAAGCCTCATAAAAACAAGAGGGGTTTCTTCAATCAAAACCTCCCCACATGAATCCCTCCAAAACGGCAACTGGGTCAAGCTTATTTGTGGTGCTAGCTTTGAGGTCTGTCTGTCTATTTAATTCTTAGCCTTCCCAGTTTATTTTTCACTCTTCTCCATCAAAATTTCTAATTTATTCTTTCTTTCTACAGGATGTAGTAGATATCAGGAATCTTTCTCTAGTTTATACCTTGGCTGGAGGTAATAATAAATCTTGAAATTTCCTCTTTATAGATTAATATCCCCTTTTTCTATATATAAAAGTTTTAATTTTGTGTTTTTATTTGGATTCTTTATAGTTGATTGCATTGACTGTGCGGCTGATGGGTCGGTGGTGAATGCGGTAAATGAAGGAATAGAGGCCGCAAGAACTATTTTACCTATTCAAAGGCCTTGGGTAATGATCAGTGTTAATGATCATGAAGATCTTCATTTCCGTAAAGCCCGTAATTTTCACCCCCTTAGTCCATCTTTTTATGTCAATTGTTGCTGAAGATTTTTTTTTTTTTAAAAATGAATTTTAACAACAGGAATGAATTTATGAGATTTTTAATCCACAAATTGTGCGTCTTTCATTTGTGTTTAGAATTTACAGTTCATAGTTGAATTTGTGAAGTCCTTTTGTTTTGTTTTCTATTGCAAGTTGATTTTGAAGACAGATATTTCCTAAAATTTCAAAAATCTCCTAAGCGTTATTGACTAATTATGTTAATTGGCTTTGATATTTATAACCACATAGGTAGCTGATGGCCCAAGACCTGGGTCTAAAAGAAAAAATTGTTATATGCAAATTGTTAGTCTAACTTGGCCCAAAAATATTACATGATATAGATTATATCCTGAATGAGACTGTCCTACCAAGTTATTATAATGTAAAGGAAAGAAGGTAGTAACCTCTTTGAAACCAAGAGATAGTTGCCATCCCATCCTCCTTGAATGCTCCAATGGACTGAGTCTGAGCTTTAGTTTCCTTCGGTCCCCCTCTTGCGGTTTGTACCAAAAGTAAACTGGTTGGAATTGATTTCCACAATCAATTCAATTCCTCCACTGCATCCACTTTGTGGTTCTTTCTGCAATACTCTTTTAGTGTCTAAAAATTGAGAAATGTGAACATTACTTTCAAGGACAGACCAAGCTATAGTTTTCATTTCTCACTTTTGTAACATGTCTTGTTTGCTTTTAATTCTGAGCCAATTTTTTAACTTCTTACCAGAATTTGATCCGGATGACTGTCCACTGGACTGCTGAAGGCCATGTGAGAATGTTTGTCCTGCTAATGCCATATCACTGGCCGGTACACTTCATGCATCAGAGGTGCCTTTTTCTTTTCCCATTTCCTTTTTTCTTTTCTTTTATGTGATTATTTGGCTAAGCTTTCAAAGTTTTGACCTTTTAGTTTATCGGTAAACATGTCAATAGCTGACTTTTATCTGCAGCATGGGGTAGTGACTGAACGCTGCTATGGCTGTGGACGATGCTTTCCAGTTTGTCCATATGATAAAATAAGTGGGTACAGTTCCCTTGGTTTCTTCTCGTCTCCTTTTTCTAAATTGTCCTCTCTTTGCTACGTCCTCTTCTCAATTAATGAGTTCTCCGCTTCGGACGTCCAAAATAAGATTTCTTTTTATAATTAAGCTATCAACTGTTATAAAGTTCCAACATTACCATCTTAAACCTTTTTTTAATGCCACGTGTACATGTGATTCATCGTATTACTTTTTTAAATTAGATATAGCGCTACTATTGCGTTGATTGATTTCTTCAATTGTATTAATGTTTGGCTTTCAAATTGTGACTCTTTTGTGGGAGGTGGGAGGTGGGAGATGGGGGTGCAGGGTGGGGAATGGGTTAAGGAGTATAGTATTCATAGTTATCATTGTAATATTCTGAATCCTTACAAGACTTGTAATGTAACCTTATATGATTAATAAAGGTTGTTTTTGTGATTGAAATTATGTGTTATGTGATTGAATGTGTATGGTTTCATTATAAGTATAAGTATAGATTTTTTTTATAAAACTTAACTAGGAAATCACTGTTTATAAAAACGCTAAATCACTATTCATAAAAAAGTAAAGTCAACAATTTTTGACTAATCGGATTAGTTAGGAAAGCTAACTAATGAGTAACTAGAAGCTAACTAGAAAGTAAACTAAGTTTGGAATAACTAAACCAAGTGGGATCCGGTTATAGAGGGTTTTTTGGCCAATATGAAAGTATGTAATACTTACAAGTTTGTGAGTATTGATACTTGCTTTGTAGAGTTGGTTATCAAATTGATTTTTGCTTGCTTTGTAGTGTTATCAAGCAATGGGAGGTGAGATGTGGCTCAATATCTTGCTTGAGGTGTGTTGTCTAGCTTTAAGAGGTGAGATGTTGGCTCTTGTATGACAAGTTATTCTTGCAAGACACAAGTGATAGGGTTTGGCCTTGTTAGCCAATTGTAAGTAGTGGAGTTGTTAGGCATTGCCATTGCTGGCCTTATGTGAACGATGGCTTGCTGGCCTTATGTGAACGATGGCTTGGTGGCCTTGTTGGCCACTTTAGTTGGTTGTGGTGTGATGACCATTGTACCTTAAGTCTTGGATGCTTATAAATAAGACCATCATGCCATGCTAAATAACATTCATTAAATCCCAAAGCTATTCTAAGAGAAAGCATAGTAAGTATACTTATAATTGAGAGGAAGATCAAGTCTTGCTTATTCAAGATGAACGTAAAGCTTGCAACTTCAAGAGGTTGATCGAAAGACGCAAAAATTAGTGTAAACTATTGAAGCGGTTATGTGCAAGTTTTTCGAACTATGTTCAAGTTTTTCAGACTATGTTCAAGTTTCTAACTGTTTTTATGTGCAACGATGTGCTATAAAACTGTTTTGACTTTCAGTTGTTGTGTGAAGTTAGTTGTGATATGTGAATTACTTGTATAACTTGTGTAACGCCCCCAAATCTGAGAACCTTTAAACTCCGGATTCAATGCTTTACTAACATACATCTAACCATGCATTCATACTAATAGAAAAGTAATTACTAATTATTACAAGCCTATTATTACATACCTAGAATCTATGACTTTAAATCTTCTTAACGTGATAATTAAACAGTAATTATTTACAACAAACTTATCTATTACAAATAGGTTACATAATCATCTTATCCGTTCATCTTTCTTTTACCCTTGTCCTTTCCTGAACCTTCAACACGCCCAGTTTTCGCTGAAACATTTAATTTTAAGCAAGAATGAGCATTTACATGCCCAACAAGTATAACAGTTGCATTTAAACAACAAAATCAAGAATCACGCTTTCATACTTCTAAACCTTCAACAACTGAACAAAAATTGTGAAGAAATCTCAAATGATAGGAAAGTACTTCATTTGTTTTTAAAATATATTTTTGACACAACGTAGTGACTTTAGGTGAGCGGTTATAAGACCTCGAAAAGGTTTGAACAACTATTCTGATGTAAACCGTCTTAACTCATGAGTACATTGGGTGATCAACCCTTTGTATCCTGTATTGATCAATACTACATGGCGAACGACTTAGTTTGCGTTCTTCCGTCATTGGGTTAAATACATTTTTGCCCATTCTACTCGACCTCGGTTTATAAATGCATCATCGGACTAAATTTTTTTACAGTCAACTCATTAAATTATAATTTTTTTGCAAAAATTAAAATTTTCGTCTAAAAGTGTTAAAAGTTAACAGAAAGTCTACATGGCAAAGCTTACGTGGAATATAAGACCCATCGTAGATTTTTTTTAATAATAATAATAAAATAACTGTTTAAGTGCAAATTGATTTTCAAACTTGAATTCTCTCTTTTTTTTAATAAATAATTAAATTAATAACAAAATATATTAATTAATAAAAAATATATTAATATATATTTTTTACAAATGTATTTATATAAAATTAATGAATACGTATTATTTTTTTTTAATTTTTAAATATTTGAAGTCAACTTTAAAGATACAAAATTATTTTATATAATTCATCATCTTCTCCACTACAAATCCAAATCTGAATTCATCATCTACTTCATCACAAATCCAAATTCAAATCTAATTTATCATCTTCTTCACAACAAATCCAAATATAATTCATCATAGTAATCAGAAGTCAAAACTAGCCGAAATATATATCAAAAATCAAATCAACCCAGATCAAAAATTTAAAATAGTAATCAAAAATCTGAAACTATTCATCTTCTTCTTCACAACAACCTAGATCCAAAATTTAAAATAATTCAAAATCAAATCGACCCAGATCCGTAGTTGGAATTGTTGGCAAAATCCAAATCTACTTCATCATCTTCTTTACCACAACCCAAATCCGTCCATTGATGAGTCTGATTGCTTAAACACCATTGATGAACCCGATTGCTTGAACACCATTGATGAACCCAATTGATTTGAGGAGTGGATTTTAGAAGAATGATTTGAAGAAGGAATCAGAGGGAGAGGCTCTTAGAAGAATGATTTGAAGAAACCCATATCTGAACTTTTGATTTAAGAAGTGATTTCTCCACCAGCAGATCTTGATTGCTTTTCTCCTTTGTTTTGATTCTCTGTTTTGAAGACACGGATTTCTTGCTCCTGTTGAATGATTATGAAATTGGAGTTTTGATAATTGAATAAAAATTAAAAAATATGAATTCATTAATTTTATATAAATATATTTGTAAAAATTACACATTAATATATTTTATTATTAATTACTTTAATTAATATATTTTATTTAATTACTTTACTTATTTGTTAATATATTTTAATTAATTTAATTATTTGTTAATATATTTAATATTTAATATTTATTTAATGATTTCATAATATAAATAATAATTATATTAGTTTTCAAAAATAAAAATAATAATTAATTTTCAAAATTTTAGTTATATTTTTGACGTTTGAATTTATTTTTATAAATTTTAATTTTTAATTTGTGCTTATTATAAAATACTTATGAATAGTGTTAAAGACATTACTCAAATTCAAAATTTATCCAAAATTTTATAATTTTAATAATATATGTAATATATCTTAATACAATAACATATCACACATTTATATGTTATATTACTAATTTTAGTTTTATCTCGAAGAGAGGTTAATTAAATTAATGAATTTAATGAGTTATTTAAATTAAAAAGAAAATTATATAATTATATGTAATTTATATAATTTATTTAAAATTGTACAAATATTAATGATTAAAATAAAATTTAAAAAATTATTTTTATTGTACTTTTATTTTGAATGCCTTCTTTTATTTTATTTATTTGATTTTAGATTAATTTAGCATTAAATTTATACAAGTTTCCATCTAGGCATGCCACAAAAAAAAATATGTGACATGTAGGATTTCTCTCTCATACGTGGCAACTCGTATAATTTTTCCGTCCAAAGTCAAAACAATTTAACGAAATTTGTAATGGTTTGTAAAAAAATTGTAGTTCAGTGAGTTGAATGAAAAAAAATTCAGTTCAATGATTCATTTGTAAACCGAGGTCGAGTAGAGTGTGGAAAAGTGTATTTAACCCTTCCGTCACTCGACATTATATGTCGACAACATAAAACATTTTTCCCAATATTAGAGTTGTTCATTCTCAGTCTGAATTCGTACCTAGTAGAAATTGGTTTGGAAACTTAACTTAAACTCAACAACAATTCAAAAGATCATATCTAAATCATTGAAAAGTTTTAACATGTGTCTAGTCGATACAAATGACATTGACATACTTATTAAACAGTTCATGCATATCAGAACTTGAAAACTTGAACAATTCATGTGTTATAGCAAAGCTTTAAACATTTGACGTATTATAGCATAGTTGAACACTTATACAACCAACAAAGAGTTTGTATAAGTCTGATGTTTACACAACCGTTAAACATTGTGTAAACCGAAGCATACATAAGAATATACATTCACGTACTTTAAAACAACATTCAAATAAAGATTGAATGGAGTTAGAATATTTGTCTTAGCGTTAATCGCCCTTTAATAGTCCTACACATTTAGTGCACATAAACTTACCAATTAGCCCGTATAAATATTTACATAAACTCTATTCTATGTTTTATAATGTCCATCTCATAAGAATCGGAACACTATTTAAGTTTATTAACATTCGACTCATCGTTTCGACGTTCATATGTCGTACTCCCGACTTCTCTAACCCGAACGCCTAACCGACACGCTATTGCGTACGATTAACACGTCCAATTCATCTACCATTCCATGGTTTACATTTGTCTAGACTATATTTTCAAAGTCCAATATCTAGAACTTAGAAATACTAGTCAAACATGGCTCGACACCACAATGGTCCAAAGAACCACCACTATTTGCCTCTTATTACATAACAGTCCTAAAGATGCCCATTTTGGACCTTGATCCCGACTTCAACTCTCAAACCTTAAATATTGAAAGTTGTAGGTCTATTCCTTATCTTTTCGGATCATCTTGAATCAACTCAATCAGAGTTCGTACGAAAGAGTTATGTTCAATTTACTAAAGGATGCCCAGACTTTTTAAGCTTCTGAAGAACTAGCGCGGCCGGCTCTCAATTTTTGCCTATATTCAGAGCCAACGGCTCTCATTCTGCGGATCCAGTGTTGTCGTCTCTGAAATAAGCCTATGGCCAGAGCCGATGACTGTGAAGTCTCTGTCACCTTTTCCAAACTTAACTAAATTTTTGATTTCGCACAATTTGAACACGCCTACTTTAACATATTATAACTTGCTCGTTCGATATCGGAATGAGCTCGTTCTTGCGTCTATTTTTCCTTGTAACAAATTCCTCAACCCCCTTGGACGGAAAAAAAATTTTCACTAACTTGTTGGGAAATCGGTTCAAAACTCCTCCTGAAGCCATTTTTTCACCGAAAGATTTTTCAATGTCAAATTTTCTAAATTTCATAACTTGTTCATCTGAAGTCGGATTGAACTCATTCTTGAGCCCACGGCTCATATATTCACCCAACCACATATCCCCCAGAAATAAATAATTTTCCGGAGACATTAACTACCCGTAGACTTGATTCATAAGAATATTAAGCTAGGAATTTCTTACGCTTGACACCTTTTACGTAAAATTTCGCATAACTTTGTTATAACGTATTTTTCCTCCATTCCAGTTGGAATATTTCCACAACCTATATAGCTAGATGAAATCATACCACAACATATACACAAACACATATAAGGTCCGATTAAAGTCCACTATTGTTCATCCATCCTCATGTTTAGGCTTAAATTTTAATTATTTGATTCACTTGACATGCATCTTTAAGGTGTTTTACAAGGATTTACTCCTTCATATCCACCTTATACCTTCAAGATACCCCTATGATCTTCATTTAACAAACCATCAACAACTACTTCAAATAAGAAAATAACTAGATGAAGAGAAGATGGTTTGATGATTTTACCTTCTTAGCTCTTCTTCATCTTCTTGATCTTGATCACAATTGAGTTTTCTCTTGCTCTTTCTAGCCTTTCTCTCTTTAGTTCTCTTTCTATATTTTGCTTACAATTTTGGAACTATGAAATGAGCCAAGCGTTGGATGATTTAATCAAATCATCCTACACTTAACTTAACCTTGCTTTAGAGTTAATCTAACTCATGTGGGGTTAGCAATGTTCGAAAAAGCTAAAATCGGTACGAGGCGTTTTTCTTTGGGCTACGCGAGGCGTAAGCCTCGAGGCGGAGCGAGGCGGAAGCCTTGATTCAAAGACCTAAAAGTCCCCAAAAAATTATGAAAAAATACTAATAAAACCATAAAATAATTCATCATTACAATTAAGGTCATAAGAAAGGCATAAATAACTAACATCACGAGAATGTATCATTACAAAACATCAAAACAACATAATATCATCAAGTACTTATATAGTGATCATCCATCACTATGTAAGTAATGTATCATTTGTATCTAGCAGCTTGAATAATAGATCAAATCCTAGATCAGCATCCCTATCACCATCATCATCATCACTATCATCACTAAGAGGATCCTCCATGGAATCATCATCGTATCTAATAGCTCTGTCATCCTCCTCATTTATCGGTTACTAAGATCCTCAAACTCGGGTTCTTCATTAACCAATTGCAATCCCTTCCCTTTATCTATAAATAAACAAGTGAATATATATTTAATCCAAATGAATATGTTTTTTTAAAGAACACCTTAAAGGCAACTTAAGTAATGACACTAACCTTTGACATAGTTTTTGACAGCAAAGTGTTTCTCTTTCTCTTTTGACTTCCTTGTTTACTACTTGTTCCCCGAGTCCCTTGCCCTTCAAGTGTAATCTCCCTCACATTAGTCTCTTCTCCCCCAACTGTCTTCTCATTCCCATGAGTCCTTTCACCCTCCTCTATATCATCATTCCCAGAAGTCAGTCCGGAGATATTTTCATCATTTCCCCCCGCAATCCACTCATTATCAGATGTCACATTTTCAACAACCAATGGATCTTCTTTTTCCGTTAGTGTCTTTTTCTTGATATGCCGATTTTTCAATTTTATATTGTACATAATATAAGCCAATGAGTTAAGCCTGGATGCGGTTCCTTCTCTTTGTATGTATCTATATTACAAGTAATTTAGCATTAGTGACAATGTCAGATCTCATAAAATCTTAATAAATGATTTATATCTAATAAATACTTGACTGAAAGTACTCCAATTACGCTCACACTCCGAAGATGAGCAAGTTAAACTCAGAATCTTCACTGCAAAGTTTCTTAATTCCGAAGCTTCATCTCCATCCACCAATCAGCTGGATCAATATTGAAATATATATCAATCTTACTGGTACACGTTTAATCAAAATGAAATCATAACCAGACATTAATCAACAGTACTTACCGAGAGCACGTTTCTTACACGTATTTTTGGCATTTGTGTAGCCAAATAACCCTTGCCTCAATCGGAATGCATCCATTTGCAGCTTTCTCTCTTTCCACAACGTTAGGAATAAGCTTGTCCATACAAGAGTACAATCCCATCTTAATTTCCGCATTTGCATAAAATTGTCTTCATATTGAAAATGAGGATTCAAATAATATCGTTGACGTCTGAAATGCCATCTGACTAATTATCCCACTTAGCATCTAGTATGCTCCATATCTCTTTATAGGCCCCCTCCTCATTATCCAGATTTTTTGCAATCTCTTCTTTTGCATTGTCCATAGCACCATATAAAAATCCCATTCCCGGCACCTTCTCTGAATCTGCCATCCTCGATACACTACTAGAGGTTTTGTGGTCTTAATTGCATATCCCACGCTACCCCAAAATTCCTATCACTCAAAATTATGATTTTTCGCCTCCTTACCTTAAGGTTTTTTGCCCAAGCACAATTTGCCCACTCACTAGATGTAAACATAGCCTCGAAAGGTTGTCTCGAACTATCGTACTCTCTGCACAAAGTTAAATAAGCAGTGGCAATTCTAGTGGCGTCTGGCCGAACAAGGTCTTTATTAGTGTTTGCCCTCATTAATGCCAAGACCCATCCATGATTATATATGAAGTTGCTTACCTACATAATGACATTCATCAAAAAATAATAATAATTCAAGTATTCATTGATTAAAAAAAGTATAACCAAATAATAATAATAGTAATTACCTTCTTTGCCTTTGTCAAAGCATTTTTATGTTGAGGCAACTCTCCAAGCTTCTCAAGCATCAAATCAATGCATCTGCGCAGCGGCACGGTGTCCTCCACATCGTGGCCTCTTCTCCATTAACATCCTCCCCGCCGCCTTATAATTAGATGCATTGTCAGTGACTACTTGAATGACAATGTTTTCTCCCACTTCCTCAACAACCTCATCAAGTAGTTTAAACATCAAAGTAGCATCTTTAATTGCATCGGATGCATCAATGATTTCAAAAATACGAGTTCCATGGGGGTTGTTTACAAGAAAGTTTATTAGTTGTCTTCCCTAATATCTTTCCAACCATCCGGCAAAGATTGACACCCCGTATGTGCCCAAGTCTTTTTACCTCCTCAACAAAGGCCTTTGTAGTCTTCTCTTCCTCCTTGATATCCAAGAGCTAAGCTCATTATGGGGTAAGGGGTTTGAAAGCACGACCATAGTTCCCGATAGGCCAAACACATATTTATAAATGAAGGACTATCAACAACATTGAGGGAATCCCATTTTCAAAGAAGAATCTACTATATCAAGGCAATTGCATTCTGAGCCTCTTTTGAAAATACTGATGACGCCTTGTAGTAGCATCATCATCACCAAAGATTAACATCTACAACAAATCATCCATGGGTCCCCGAACTCCCTCTGGAGGCACTACCCACACTTGAACCTCCCATTCCCAAGGATGGATGACTACCATAATAAGACCCACTTTGTATTTTTTCAGCTTCATCTCTTTGTCTTTCCTCCTTGGAGTTCATATTTTTCTTCATATATGAAGCAAGCTCTTTCTTCACTTCGCTTGGTACTTTTTTGCAAGCCTCGACGTTATTATGATTTCCCACAAGATAATTTTTTAACCTTGTAATCCCTCCTTTGCAAATTTTCTTACAAAAATTGCATTCCACATATAAATGAGCTTTATTAACTCCAGGGGCTGCGGTGCCATATTTCCATGCAAGATCTTTCTTACCCATAATCTTAATTCACTGTAATAATAAAAGAAATTGTTATTACATATTTACATTAGCAAATAGCAATTCATGTACACAAAAATTGATATTGTTATTGACAGTCTAAAAAATCAAATAGAATTATCATATGCTATTGTACACAATAAAAACTGTTAATGCTATAATTGTTATTGTGATACACTGTAAACTATAATTGCTATTGTGATACAATCGTATATGTACACACTATTAAAACAATAACAATTAAAACTAAAACAGAACTCAAAACATTCGCTACAGTCACTACATTTAGACGCGAGGAGAAGAGGAACTAAGAGAAGAAAACAAAAAAGAAAGTCGCGATCGAAGGAGAAGGAACTGAGAAAAGAAAAGAAAAAAGAAAAAAGAAAAAAGAAAAAAGAAAAAGAAAACAGAGAAGGAGAAGAGGAACGACAGTCGCGATCGAAGGAGAAGGAGAAGCCGAGAAGGAGAAGAAGTAGAAGAAGAAGAAAGAGGAGAAGGAAGATACCTGGAAAGTCGCGATCGACAAGGAGAAAGTCGACCTAAGCAGTCTCGCGATCAAGCCAAATCTGATATTCGGTAATGATAAGTCGACCCAAATATGATATTAGGTCTTTTTTTAAAGCCAAATCAAGGCGTACGCCTCGCGACGCCTTGAGGCGTCACGAGGCGCAAGCTTCAACAGATAAAGGTGGTTGTTTGTTCAAGTCCAGAGCAAGCGGTCGTCTCGCAAACCATTTCCTCCGCCTCGCTACGAGGCGCGCCTCGAGGCGTTCGCCTCGAGTGCTATTTCGAACATTGGGGGTTAGTGAAGGAAAAGATGACACTTGGTTTGGGTGGGTGGTGGAGATAAGCAAGCATTAAACTCATTTTGCCACCTAAAGCCATGAGTCACCCATTCTCCCCCCTTGCTCATTAAATCCATATGGCCTCCTTTTTGCCCCTCCTTGGACAATTTTTCCCCTTGTCATCTTATTTGATAAACAATGAGTCATCACATGTATTATCCTATGTGGAATAATCACCAACTCTTACAACTTTGGCTCCTAAGGCTTGAGTCATGACTTAACCCAAAGCCAAGCCATCATAAACCCTTGGCTTTACCCTTAGTTAAACCTTAGCCAAGCCTCTTAAACCTTAGGCTCAACCCTAGGCTCATTCCTTGGCTCAACCCTAGGCTCATTCCTTGGCTCAACCCTAGCCACTTTCCAAAATTCTTAGCCAAGCTTTAGAATCCTTGGGCTTAGTTAGTTTAACTAATTCTAGTTAGACATTTTATTATCCAGTTAGGTTTTCTAACTTTTTCAGTTACTTTTCGTAATTCGCTCGGTTAGCCGGAAAATCGACTTTCGATTTTCGAAAATCCGATTTCGCCACCGATCCCTTTTTCCGAAGAAACGTAATGTCGTAATTCGAAAATTGGAAAAAACGAGTTTTCGTTTTTAGCGTGAAAATGTTTTTACGTCTTTTTTCGAAAAAAATTTATTTTCATCATTTAACCTCTAAACGCTCACATAATTCGTAGCGCCATCAAATAATGACCATAAGTCATACAAAACTCAAATTATCTCAAATTATCAATAAAATCTTATTTTATTTAATAATTTCACATATATCTTATTTACAAATATTATTTTATCGTTGCGATCATTACAACTTGAGTATTGTGAACTCTATAACTTGAAGATTATAAACTCTATAACTTGGGCAGTGTGAACTCTATAACTTGAGTAGTGTGAACTATATTATATGTATAAACTTGAGAAGTGTGAAACGTGTTATCTGTTGGACTTGCGGAGCATTTGTGGTCATTCTTGCAAATAAAATTATTTGCAGTTAAGGAAGAATTACGAGCAGAATCTGGCAGTAAAAAGAAAGTGAAAGAAGAGTAGTTAGGTCAAAAGAGATTATAATTGTTGTCTTCTTTTCATGTAGTAGAACTTAAAGTCGTAATAACTTTGGAGATATTATTAAAAGAGTTGGAAATTATTATAAGAATGTATTGTTTGTGTACTGTACATTTAAGCTAGTAGATGTAGTAGTCATTTAACTATGCTAGATTAACATTATTGACAATGTCTAGAAAGTTTTGTCGAGGAAATGGGTTAGATTATCTAATTGCGCACCAATAAGGAGAAATCCTTATCAGAAAATCCTATCTTTCATAGGAACTAACTTGTTGCTAATATTGAAAGTCTAGATTAGATAAATGGTGTTGAAGTTGAGAAGAAGGGTTAGTGTTAGATTGTGAATCATAATTTATATGACTTTGGAATGTAATAGGAAATTGTAAAGTGTACGATTTTGAAATAAAGATTGTGTTGTAAGTTTTAAATAAACGAGTTTTTACCAAGCATATTGTTGGTGAATGTTTATGGAAGATGTGTGCAAGTCAGCACCAAATCAATGGTTGAAGGAGACTCCGATTTGGGGGCGTGACAGTCATGGCGTCGCCTAGGCGATGACTAGGCGTCCTGGCGTTGGAGAAGGGCAAGGAAACGCCTTGGACGCCAAGCCGCCAAGGTTTGCGCATTGGTAGTGGGCCCAATTTAAGTGATTAAGTTATTTTTTACCATGACTAATCATAACTATGGATTTTTTCAATTATCCAAGTAACTCAACCCATGACCTTAACCTAACCCATGACCCTACTCTTTTGACTGAGAGTAATACTCTTGAGGGAGACGGAAGTGACTTCGTAGTTGATGACTTTGCTTGAGCTATGACTACAAACAGAGTAGAGAGTAGAAACTTTTTCAGTGTTAGTTATTATGTTTTGGGTTTTAGTATATAAAATTTTATTGTGCAATATATTTTTGAAATAAAATAAAAAATGTATAAATTGCATATTGTTAACGACTTGTCGCCATACGGACGCCATGGTGGATGTCTTATCGCTTAGGCGTCCTAGTGGTCAACTACCTCCGCGTCCCTTAGCGCCGTGACAACTATGATAGTATTTATCTTCTTATTGAACCATCTTATTACAACACACTGAAAACTACAGTCTTAAATATCGACACAACACTGTTTACGCCTCCATGTTATTTCTTAAAAAAAATTGATTTGATAGTTCGGCCTTTCTAACTTTTCTTTTATTTCTCTGAATTAATAAACATTATTTATTATGTGTAGGAGAGATTACATATGTAAGAGACGCTGCTGCCACAGCTGAACTTCTTAAAAGAGATGATGTAGATGCCGTGGAGATACATACGAGTGGAAGGTAGGCCTTGAGGCACAAATTAAGTTTCTAGGATGGACACAAAACCAAAATAGGCCTTTGTGATATAGGAGTATAAAATTAAAAATATGTCTAATTAGTTAGTGTAATGCCTCTTTGAATTCTACACAATATCCTCTGTGCATGCAATTAAAGACTCATACTTCAAATGCTCCAGAAAGCTAGTACTCAAACTACTGAATTATTTGTTACATGCGTAACATGCCAACATGATCCTCGAAATGCATTTTTGTCTTATTGGTGACTGTTCATGTTTAACAGATTATACTCACCTTAAACTTTTTACTTGGTGGTATTTGATTAGGCAGACAGCATTCTTCAAAGAACTTTGGGATGGTTTGGGAGATTCAGTTAGTTGTCTGAGTCTTGTTGCTGTAAGTACAGAACCTTTCCCTGGTGTTTGATTCACCCAGCGATGATTTGTATAGGTAATTAGTCACTGAAATGTGAAATGGTTGCAGTACGCTTACAAAAATATTGACAAACTTTCAGGTTAGCTTGCCTGACATTGGTGATTCAACCATATCGGCAATGAATATGATGTACTCTATTATGGAAGCGAATTTACATTGTTTCAATTTATGGCAGGTGCACTTGATTTCTTGTTACCACTGCATAGTTCCGTGAAATTGTTGTGAAGAACTTCATAAAACATTTTAGTTTTCTAACGACTATATACAATGCTATCTAAAGTTAGATGGTCGTCCCATGAGTGGGGATATTGGGCGAGGTGCCACAAGGGAAGCAATTACTTTCGCAGTTCGTCTAGCTTGTGCTGAAGACAAACCTAAAGGTCTGTTTATAGAAATAACGTCCCTATACTGTTTGTCTGTTTGCTAGTTTATATAATGTACATATTGGATTTTCCCTTGAGCTGCTGCAACTCTAGAATTCTTTTCATGTGGTAGGTTTCCTTCAACTGGCGGGTGGTACCAATGCTCATACAATAGATGGGTTGAAAAAACAAAGACTCTTTCAAACAACCGCCTTATCAAGTATTTATGTTTCCCATTCACTTCATAATATTGTTTTGTTTCCCAATTTTATCTTCTTCTTTTATATAATTCTTCTGCTAACCTTGCTCCTCAGGCTCTGCTTCTCGCGAGTACGCAAAAGATGAAAAATTGCCCTCAAATACACTTGGTTCACCTCATGCATTGATTGGCGGGGTAGCCTACGGTGGTTATGCACGGAAGGTTATTTATTTTATTTCCCTGTTTTGTCCCTCTGTTTCATAAAGATCATATTTTTTTAAGCAAATCTTATAGTCTCTTAGCAAATTGTCAATCAAATACTTTATAATGTAGTTAAAATTTTAGGTTTTTTGTTTTTTCTAGATAGTTGGAAGGATTAAGAATCTGTGCACACTACACACTAAAATGTCATTAAAAGGTACCATTTATTAAATCAAAAGAACCAGCTTATTCACTTGATCTTAGCCAAAAATGTCAGGAGAAAACTTTCCATTATTTTGTTTGATGAATATACTTTTTTCTCTTTCTGCAAATTGTTAATGAATTGCTTTACAATTCTTTATAACAGATTGTTGGAAGGTTTTTGAATTCTATGAAAGATCTGCATGGGCATGCTTGCATTGAAGATTACCCCGAGCACCTTTCAATGGCACTTATTGCAGCCCTTGATTTGGTGGGACCCATGAAATGTTACCGGAGTTCTTAACGCTACATATACATTTTGCAGTTTTGCAATAGTTTTACCAGTGTGCTTTTAGGACAAAGGAACAATGTAAAATGACTTGCCGTAAAACAAATACTATGTTTTGTTTTGTTTTGTTTGTTGATGATGTACTATAATGTTGGGTGTGTAGTTTTGTTGGATAGTACAGGAATATATAATGGTTTGGGGAAATAGAGAAACTCCACCAAACATGACCATAAATCTTGTTAATCCTATCCTATTAAATATTGATGCTTTCTTCTTGTTGTTTAGTTAGTCATTCCTCATTTTGGTACTCACTCTTTCCTTGGTTCTAGACAAATTGGAAAATTTAATTATTTTGACTAGTTCAGTCCGAATTGAGTGAAATTTTTCAGAAGGGCCAAGTAGCCCGTTCTTATATCTTTCTCTAATTTCAGTCTCAGTTAGTTCACAAGATTGAATGGAGGACCCTCGATTTGAATTATTGTTTTTCAAGAATATTGAGCCATGAAATGCGAAGGAAAGAAGTGGCATTTGGAAGTGTTGTTGAATTAACATTTACATTCTGTTTCTGAGTTTTGAACAGAAAAAAAAAGAATAAAAAACTTAAATTAGAACAAAAAAGAAAAGAATAGAAAACTTAAAGTTTTCTTTTGTGTTGTTTCTGAGTTTTTAATGGAAAATGATAAAAAATTTAAAATTGAGGACATGAGTTGTAATTTAAAATTTATTATATTAAAAATTGAGGATAATATGAGAAATATAAAAATATTACTTATTCTAATTTCTTTTCCGTCCAAATCATGCCAATTTTGGACGGAAAACTTTCTTGAAAAAAAAAAAGCCAGTTTTCTATCCATTTCTTTTCTTTTCCGTTTATTAAAAAACTGAAATATAAAATTAGAAAAAAAAAACTTAAATTTTCCGTTCATTTTTTTTTTACGTCTATTTTTAAAAGCTGTAAAATGCAGGCGTTAGGTTTCGAGTTATAGGGAAGATTTTTATAGTTATTGAAAGATTTCAGTCTCTTCATACAGCTAAATAAAGTGTGGTGCCCATTGCAGTCCATCCATAGAAAAGAAATATATATATATATATATATATATATATATATATATATATATAAAAAGAAGAACAAGCAATAAAACAAAATACTAAATGAGAAAATGCACATTTTCATTTTGGACGGTCTATTATTGCCGTCAAGAATGACATGGTAGTCGGTAGATGTTACAATAAATAATACTGATACCGATTTTTATATTCACTTATTGAAGGGGTGTGAAAAACATGTTTAGAATGGAGAGATGCCATGGACCACTTACAAACCTCTATTTTAACGGTTCCTGAGCCCCGGCCTAGCTGCACGTCCTCCTTTTTGTGCTCAATGCACTGACTTCCAAATTTATTTATTTGATGTTTGATTATATTTTAACAATTGACTTTTTAATGCATTTTAACAATAAATATATTTGTATTAAGAAATACTCTGAATATTTTAGACTCATATTTATAATTTAACTATTCAGATGGTCTTTTAATATAAAGATACTAGTCGTACTACCCGTGCACGAATGGGAAGAGAGATTATCGGCGCTATAGAATGAATGAGGCAGAGGGCGAGCTCGGGAGGAAGAAAAACGGAGGAGGATATGAGAGTGAGAGAGACCAATTTTTTATCCTTTGAAGTTAAAGAGGATAAATTGGACGGTGAAATTTATCCCAAACTTTAGACGATTCTGATCGTTTATTAGGGTGCGGAAATTTTAAAATCAGTTGTGTTTTGTTAATTAGATGGGCGGTTAAGATTCATTAAGAGGTGGGTATACCAAATTCTTTGATTTTTCTAAATAACTACTCCCTCCGTCCCAGGATAAAAAGTCCTAATTACTATTTTGGGTTGTCCCATGTTAAATGTCCACTTTCCTTTAATAACCAAACTTTTACACATTTTTTCCTATTATGCTCGTAGCATTAAATATTTCATATTTTTCTTATTCTAATTTTCTCCCCATATTTAATGACATTATTATGGACAATTTTGTTATTTTATTTATCTTCTTAATATGCGTGAAAAGTCCACCAGAACTTTTATCCTGGGACGGAGGGAGTACAAAATATGATTTACCAACTTAATAATTGCTACATCTGTTTTAAAATTAGAGATACATTTTGACTTTTTAAAGTCAATTTGCGAAATTCTAAAACTCAAAATTCATATAATTTCGTTCAAGTTTTGAAAACAACAAATATGATACTCCCTCCATCTCATAATATATGATGTTTTAGAGTGTGTACAAGAATTAAGAAAATAATTGTATATCATTAAATATAATATTAATTGTCTATAATATCCTTAAATTCTCATAATTACCATACTAATCCCATACTCTCTCTCATCTCTAATATTTTTCCATGAGAAGTAATTTTGAAAAGATTGTAATTAATTCTCCTAAATTATAAAAAACGACAAATAATTTGAGAAAATGAACTCATCTAAAACGTAATATATTATAGAAACGAATGGAGTAATTAATTGTAGTTTATAGTTAATTTACAATTTGTTATATTTGTTTGTACTTAAAAATTAAATAACTTTTAAATTTTAGAATTTAACAGATTGACCCTTAAAAGTCAAAATGTATCAATAATTTTAGAATAGAGATAATATTAATTATAAAATTAAAATTTATATTTCAATATTAGTTATGTCGGTTGAAAATGTAAAATTATATTTTTATTGTAGAGTACTAGTCACACTTTAAAAACCTAGAGAATATTAGTGAAAAAAATACTGTTTTAAGTAAGACAGAATATTTTGATTGGGACTCACTTCAAGTAATAAAAGTATTAATGTCTCTATAATATTTAGGGTATACTTGAAATTAGTTTTATAACAACAGAATTATAAAATAAAAATTGACTTCCTTAATTGCAGTGATAAAATTGAATTGACATTTTCTAAATAAAATTACTAACCGAATTTGAATTTAGAGATACAAGAAATAACATATATGACCAGATTTTAATTTTTCTATGAGATAAAGAAACATCATTTAAAAATTGATAATTTTACGCAGGAAATATGTTGGTTTCACAAAATATTAGCTTACAAATTTAATAATAATTTTTTCTTGGATTTCTAAAGATCTCATTTATCAGCTTTAATGATCTAACCCTAATGGGAAGATTTAAAGAATCATATTGCAGGTCATAGTCATACTGATTTTTATTTTTATTTTTGTAAAAAAAATAAACAGATTTATTTCAGCATGCCCTACTATTAATATCAGAATCCTCACTAGTCACTAGGCCCCCCTGCTGCTGTTTGTGGTTTGAGTATTAAGCTATCAGTGTGTGGCCAGCGTAAAATAAAAGAAAATCTTTACTACCAGCTTAGCGTAGAAGATTGGGGTGTAGTTTTTAGTGTATACTATTTTTATTTTTTTTTTTTTTTTTTGGGGAGGGGTTGGGGGTTGGGGGTGGGGTTGGGGGTGGGGGGGAAGGGAGAGAGATATTCATCATACCGTCAATTTTGAGAAACCATGCATCAAAACATATTATGTGATAATTTAATTACTAGTACATTTAGATTCAATATTATAGAATTAGTTGTGTTTCCGTGCCTCCGGTACTACATGGACGGTGTGATTTATCCTAAATTTTGGACGACCCAAATAATTTATTAGGATGAGCAGAAAATTCAAAATTAGTTGTATTTTGTTAGATAGACTAGTCATACTACCCGTGACTCCGGTACTACGTACGAAGGGAAGGAGAGATTGCAGGGCGTTAAAGAATGAAAGAGGCAAAAGGCGAGCTCAAGAGGAGGAAGAACGAAGGAGTATTTGAGAGTGAGAGAGAACAATTTTTTATCCTTTGAAGTTAAAGATGATATAATGGACGGTGAGATTTATCCCAAACTTTGGACGGTTCTGATCGTTTGTTAGGCTGAGCGAGAAATTTAAAATCAGTTGTGTTTTGTTAAATAGACTAGATGTGTCCCGTGCCTCCGGCACTGTATGGACGATTGGATTTATCCCAAACTTTGGACGGCCCAGATGACTTATTGAGTGAGCGAAAAATTCAAAATCATTTGTATTTTATTAGATAGATTGATAGACTCAATATTATAGAATACTGACATTATTAGGTAGGTGTGAGACCTCAGATTTTATCAATAAAGATTTAAATTTTGTCGAAATAATTTTTTAATATTATGGTGTGAATTTGAGATAATATTATAGTTGTGGGTAGTATTTATAAATTTTGCAAAGTATCAGTGGTTATATTATATTCGATTGGTGGGGAATATTAGGTTTAGCGAGGGAATATTAAATGCAATGACTCAATCATTGGTGGACCCCATAATGAATTATTGTCGGATTGAAAAACGACAAAAATATTTTATTGAAATAACGGCGGAAGTTTTACTGGTTGATCTTGTTGAACTACTTCGGTAGTAAAAATCGATGTCGTGTGGTTGCGTAAGTAGCACTACGGTATTGATTATTGATCTTATGTGAAAGTCACTCGGTTTGATTCCATTATTGTCGATTAATAATATGAATTATTATAAGCGATAATGACGTTTTGTTTTATTAAGTATTATTAACGTAATAAAAGCGAAACATCTTTTATATAAAATGTAATCTTTATTAAAGTTATTACATAAATAGAATATATTATATTTTATTATGCGTAGTGTTGCGTAGTGTTTTGCGTAGTGTTTTGCATAGTGTTGCATAGTGTTTGCGTAGTAAAATGTTTTTATATAAATAGAATATATGATATTTTATTTAAAAGATTTTGCTTTAAATATGAATAGTCAGATAAAAGTAAATCAATCTGAATGATTCATGGATTAATTACTTATGCATTCTATTTTCCTATAAATAGAAGCTCATTCCTTCATTATTTTCTTACGAATTCATTGAAACTACAGAGAGAAATTATAGAGAAAGCTATAGAGAAAAATCATAGAGAGAAAGAAGAAGAGTATTACGGTACTTCACTACTTTGATATCCAGGTGTCTTTTACGGTAAAGGGTATTATTTGTTGTACAAGTAAGGGTGTTATTCTTTCTTATTCATGAAGAGAACTTACATTATTCCATTCATTATTATTACATTGGAATAACTTTTGTAAAAGTGGTATACTTCTATACATAACTTTGTATATGCAGACATACCCTATACTTGGTGAAATCCTTATGTTATTCCATTCTTATTTATTACATTGGAATAACTTTGTATCTGTGAATCCCTATACTTGGTGATCTTCTTCATTATTCCATTCTTTATTATTACATTGGAATATCACATGCATGTTTTACACCCACACAGTTCCATTGTTTATTATTCCGCATTTATTATTACATTGGAATATCACATACATGTGTTTTACAGGACACTGTTCCATTATTTATTATTCACATTTATTATTCTCATTGGATCATCCATCGATTGTGAATTTCACGACACAGTTTAGTTATTATTATTACATTTGGAATAACACATACATCTCATGAATCTGCATGCGTGGTGATTTTTTTGTTATTCCATTCTTTATTATACCCAGTTGGTTAAAACTTTGACTTATACTCCATGAAATTAGTAGAATATCTTTGATATTTGCGTTTCATCCAAAGATATCTTTTCATGGAAATATTCTTCCGATTATTCTTGAATTTTACTATACTGAAAGCAAGATTATCGTGTTGACAATTTGGGCGTTAATAATTCTTGGATTAAATAATTCTTGAACTTGTTTTATTGAATTATTATGTCATTGTCATCATCCTCATGTTATATTATGTTATCTTTGGCTTACGTGCGTAGATGAACTTAGTATGATTATGATCGAGGATCATTCGGTATAATCATGGTTTGATATAAATGATGTGACAAAAAGTCCTCGATGGCACATGTAATGCGATGATGGATAGTTTTTGGTATGATTATGACCGGGGGTGATTCGGTATAGTCATGACCATTGATAATTTGATGAAAATCCTTGGCCGTGTAGTGCGGGGATGATTAGATATTGTGGTTTATTCATTAAACCGAGTCTTAGTGATAAAAATTGATGAAAACCTTTTAAATCATAAAAGATAATAGACTTTATTTTCTCTTGACTCTTTTAATAGATTGCGTATTCATTGCAGATTAAAACCGGTTTGTCTATTGTATTTTATCGGTTTAACATTTGTTGAAGGCTAATGATAATTTATTACTGCATTATCTTAGTCATAATATTTCTTCTTGGGCTAGTTGAGCTCACCCTTTCTTTCACCGTTCTCTTGAGAAATGAGAATATAGGCGGGGAGACGAGTCGGGGAGCGGAGTAATGGTCGAGAGGATAGCATTAGTAGTCCTCACTATTACGTGAAATAGTGTGATAATAGTTGTAATGAGGACTCCTTTTGAGTTTGTATAATATCTAGTAGACAATATTTGTATTCAAACTCACGGTTTATGTCGTATTGTACCACAGCAGTTATATTAGTAAGTTGTATTTGAATTTATGTACCATGTAAGTGGCGACCCAAGATGGGTGGCGTATACCTAATTTTAGAGGCGTCATGCGGTTGGTATCGAGCTTAGGATATGATCCTGGCTAAGATGCGAGATAAGAACTAGGAGGGAGGCGAGGAATTCCTTCGCTAGTATGACCTACCTAAGTTTATGTGGTATTTATTTGGTCGGTCGAGTATAGGGATAATATGTGATATGTTAATTAACCCTTGTTTTGTGACGATGTTTGAGAATGACATAATGAAAATCTTTGAGATAAGCACATGAGAGTGTTGATTCAAGACAAACAAAAAAAGTAACGACCAACAACACGATAATAATCATCTTTGGTAACAACGGCTATCGAACAATGATAACCATCGTGGGGAAATTATCATTAAGAATGGTAACCACTTGATTGGTAATCATGGCAAAGATAATAGAAGTGGAAATTTCAAGAAGAGAAGGTCATTTAGCTCGATTTTGTCGTATAGTGAAGTCAAGTCCAAATTGGGATAGTGGCACCAAAGGCGGATCTGAACAAAACAAAGTCGGTGGTTTTAGGAAGAAGCGTTTTTCGTGACTTCTTCTCAAAAGTGGGTAACCCGAACGAAGTTAGCACGGGTTAGTTAATTATAAATTCTTGCGAAGTCTATACCTTATTAGATACAGTTCTACCCATTATTTTATCTCTCTTGCTTGCGTTCAGCGTTTAAATTTGACTCAGGAGAAATTAGACTTTGATTTATCTATTGAAACTTAGTTGGGAGAAACCTTCGTTACCTCCACTTTTTTATTAATCTTGTTGTTTCAAATAAAACTTTCACGTTACTTGTCTATCTTATCTCTTTGAAAATACTTGCCTTTGAGGTAATTTTGAAAAACGATTGATTAACTACTCATTATTCTTTTGTAAGGTTGTTAGCTTTCATATTCCTAACCAACTTTGTTATCTGAATTCAAAGTAACCAAATCCTAAAGTTAATCATTTTGTTATATCAAGCCATAAGTAAAGAGCCCGATCCTTTCGTTGTTGACTTCCTTGTGTGGAATGCACTGCGGACTTTACAGTAAGCGACGTCGTGAATGAAGATGGCAAGTTGATAGGTATCATTGTGAGGTCTTATCCGGGTTAAGGGATAGAAGTCACGATTGGTATTAATGTGATGTCTTATCCAAGTCTTGGAAGAGAAATAATGATTTTGAATGATATTTCTATCATTAATAAATTTCTTGGCGTATTCTTGAAGACTTCTTAGCCTACCCTAGAGCGTGAAATCGAATTTTATATTGACCCCAATCTGAAAAACCCATTTCTTAAACCCTCAAATATTTCTTCAACTAAAAGGATCATTTACGTGGATTATGATGAAAGTCATAATAAAAGTATAGAACTAATAAAAATCATGGGTATATGAAGTATTAGTAAGTTTTATGATGAGTTATGTTGGTTAGTATGTAAAAACATGAAAGTTTCTTAGAAATCACAAAGAGTTGAAAATCAGATTTTAGTGAAAAACGTAACATGAAATTCAATTGACCATATCTCCTATTATATTTTGAATTTTTGAATGTGGTTAAGTCCTAGAGTTAAATCTATGAGTTACCTAACTAATCCAAGTGGAATTACTGGAAAAGGTGTTGTAGATTTTTGTGTGGACTAATTTTAGCAAAGGAGTGCAAAGCTGCAAAAACCGAAAAAGCTTCTGCCATGATTTTAGAGAGGCTGTTTCGGCCACTTAAATTATGAGAAAAATTCTGGCCTTTAGGGACATGAAGGTATATGGTATAAAGTATCTCCTGTCCAAAAATGAGCTCATTCTGACTTAAAATGAGCAAGTTATGACTATTTCAATATTTAGGTTTTTAAATGAAAAAACGCTATAACCGGGAGTTCTATAACTCAGATGACCATGAAATTTAAACTAGAAGCTCACGTTAACATGTGTAAGGTCCTGCCAAGATTTGGGAATTTTGGAGTTAAACTTGAGGTAGCTAATTTCTTAAGAATTAAGTGGAAATTGATTTTTAAAAAATAGTAAATGAATTTTAAAAATTCGAGAAAAATATATTTTCATTATGGGACTATATTATGCTAAATCCCAGAAAAGAAATATTTTTGGGGCTGATTTGGTATTTTCATGAAAATAGTTTAATTCTGAACATATGAGTTAAATATGTTATGTGAAGTATGAAAGTTGAAAATAGGATTTTATGGCTAGAGAATCCTATATAGAGTATATGCATATTTTTTTGATGAGGATTTGATAATTGGTGATGATATTTTATGAGTATGACATTTTGAATGATTAAATGCATTATATGGTAAAAGCGTAAACAATTAAGATAAATTGTTTATAAATTTAAAGTGATTAAAATATTGTTATAATATTAATGATATTAGATTATGAGATTATTAAGTGATTGAAAATATGGGGATATTCTTGAATCTGGATAAATTATATTATAAATGTTTAATATTTATCCTTTATCTCATTTGATTGATTCTTTATATCATTATCCTCATGCTTATATTATGTTGAAAGTCATCGTGGCTGTAGTGCGTAGATGGACTTGGTATGATTATGACCGAGGATTGTTCGGTATAATCATAACAAGTAAATGAATACACAATTATCTTTGGCCGTAGTGCATGGATAATTTGTGGTCGTGATACTAATGAATACACAATTATCTTTGGTCGTAGTGCATGGATAATTTGTGGTCATGATATTGAATACACAATTATCTTTGGTAGTAGTGCATGGATAATTTGTGGTCGTGATACTAATGAATACACAATTATCTTTGGTAGTAGTGCATGGATAATTTGTGGTCGTGATACTAATGAATACACAATTATCTTTGGTAGTAGTGCATGGATAATTTATGGTCGTGATACTAATGAATACACGATTATCTTTGGTAGTAGTGCATGGATAATTTGTGGTCGTGATACTAATGAATACCACGATTATCTTTGGTAGTAGTGCATGGATAATTTGTGGTCGTGATACTAATGAATACACAATTATCTTTGTAGTAGTAGTGCATGGATAATTTGTGGTCGTGATCTTAATGAATACACAATTATCTTTGGTAGTAGTGCATGGATAATTTGTGGTCGTGATACTAATGAATACACAATTATCTTTGGTAGTAGTGCATGGATAATTTGTGGTCGTGATCTTAATGAATACACAATTATCTTTGGTAGTAGTGCATGGATAATTTGTGGTGCGTGATCTTAATGAATACACAATTATCTTTGGTAGTAGTGCATGGATAATTTGTGGTCGTAATATTAATGAATACACAATTATCTTTGGTAGTAGTGCATGGATAATTTGTGGTCGTGATACTAATGAATACACAATTATCTTTGGTAGTAGTGCATGGATAATTTGTGGTAATGAATACACAATTATCTTTGGTAGTAGTGCTTGGATAATTTGTGGTCGTGATACTAATAAATACACAATTATCTTTGGTAGTAGTGCATGGATAATTTGTGGTCGTGATATCTTAATGAATATCCTTGGCACGTAGTGCGAGGGATGATTCGATGATATGGATTAATTATTGAAATGGGGTCTCGACAATGAAATATTAATTCATGGATGTGGTAAAAGTCATCTTTGGTAGTAGTGCATTGATAGACTTGGTATGATTATGACCAAGGATTATTCGGTATAATCATGGCCGTAATTGAAAACACGAATATCCTTGGCGATGGTGCATGGATAATTCGTGGTCGTGATACTATTAAGTTTGAGTCTCGACATTATTGGTTTCTGATTTGTATATCTTTGGCACCTTAAGATGAACGCAGATGAATTGTTAATGAATATCTTTGGCGGGATTACAAAGATGAATTAAATGTTTTCAATGATAAAGGTATTCAAGGTATTCTCACCTCTTTATCATATCAGTGCGTACCCTAATTTCGAGGCGAAATTCCATAAGGAGGGAGATTGTGAGACCCCAGTTTTATCAATAAAGATTTAAATTTTGTTGAAATAATTTTTAATATTATGGTGTGAATTTAAGATAATATTATAGTTGTGGGTAGTATTTATAAATTTTGCAAAAGTATGCAAGTGGTTATATTATATTCGATTGGTTAGAGAATATTCGGTTTAGCGAGGAATATTAGTATGCAATGACTCAATCATTGGTGGACCCCACAATGAAATTATTGTCGGATTGAAAAACGCAAAAAATATTTTATTGAAATAACGGCGGAAGTTTTCTGGTTGTTTCTTGTTGAACTACTTTCGGTAGTAAAAAATACGATGTCGTGTGGTTGCATAGTAGCACTGCGGTATTGATTATTGATGCTTATGTGAGAAGTCACTCGGTTTGATTCCATTATTGTCGATTAATAATATGAATTATTATAGCGATAATGACGTTTTGTTTTATTAAGTATTATTAGCGTAATAAAAGCGAAACATCTTTTATATAAAATAGAATACTTTATTAAAGTTATTACATAAATAGAATATATTATATTTAATTATGCATAGTGTTGCATAGTGTTTTGCATAGTGTTTTATAGTATTGCATAGTGTTTGCATAGTAAAATGTTTTATATAAATAGAATATATTATATTTTATTTAAAAGATTTTTCTTTAAATATGGACCGTCAGTTAAAATAAATCAATACTGACCGTTCATGGATTAATTCTTATGCATTCCATTTTCTATAAATAGAAGCTCGTTCCTTCATTATTTTTTACTTAATTCATTTGAAACTCTAGAGAGAAAAATATAGAGAGAAAGCTATAGAGAAAAATTATAGAAAGAAGAAGAGTATTCTACTACTTCACTACTTCTATATTCGGTTCTTTTTACGGTAAGGGGTGTTATTCTTTCTTCTTGAAGAGAACTTACATTATTCCATTCATTATTATTACATTGGAATAACTTTTGTAAAAAGTGGCATACCCTATACATAACTTTGTATACTCTGGCATACCTATACTTGGTGAAATCCTTATGTTATTCCATTCTTATTATTATTACATTGGCATAACTTTTGTGATATCGGTTTACCTATACTTGGTGACATTCTTCTATTATTACATTGGAACATCACATGCATGTGTTTACACAGGACTGGTTCCGTCTTTATTATTACATTGGAACATCACATGCATGTTTTTTACAGGACTGGTTCCGTCTTTATCATTACATTGGAATATCCTATCATGTGTGTTTTACACCGGATCAGTTCCATCTTTATTATTACATTGGAACATCCTGCCGGTGTGAATTTCACACGACTTTGTTCCGTTATTATTATTACATTGGAATAACTTTGTCATCTGAAGTATCTGCGTGCATGGTGATTTCTTTTGTTATTCCATTCTTTATTATACCCGGTTGGTTAAAACTTTGACTTCTATACTCCATGAAATTAGTGGAATATCCTTGATATTTGCGTTTCATCCAATATCTTTTCATGGAAATATTCTTCGATCATTCTTGAATTTTACTCTCTGAAAACGATATCATGTTGACAATTTGGGCGTTAATAATTCATGGATTAAATAATTCTTGAACTTGTTTTATTGAATTATTATGTCATTGTCATCATCCTCATGTTATATTATGTTATCTTTGGCTTACGTGCATAGATGAACTTAGTATGATTATGACCGAGGATCATTCGGTATAATCATGACTTGATATAAATGATGTGACAAAAGTCCTCGGTGGCACATAATGCGATGATGGATAGTTTTGGTATGATTATGACCGGGGGTGATTCGGTATAGTCATGACCATTGATAATTTGATGAAAATCCTTGGCCGTGAATGCGGGATGATTAGATGTGGTGGTTTATTATTAAAATTGAGTCTCAATGATAAAAATTGATGAAAACCTTTTAAAACCTAAAAGATAGTAGACTTTATTCTCTACTTGACTCTTTTAATGGATTGCTTATTCAAATTGCAGATTAAACCGGTTTGTCTATTGTATTTTATCGGTTTAACATTGTTGAAAGGCTAATGATAATTTATTACGCATTATCTTAGTCATAATATTTCTTCTTGGGCTAGTTGAGCTCACCCTTTCTTTCACCGTTCTCTTCGGAAATGAGAACATAAATTTGGAGACGAGTCGGGGAGCGAGTAATGGTCGAGAGGATAGCATTAGTAGTCCTCACTATTACGTGAAATAGTGTGATAATAGTTGTAATGAGGACTCCTTTTGAGTTTGTATAATATCTAGTAGACAATATTTGTATTCAAACTCACGATTTATGTCGTATTGTACACGACAGTTATATTAGTAAGTTGTATTTGAATTTATGTACCATGTAAGTGGCGACCCAAGATGGGTGACGTATACCTAATTTTGGGGGCGTCACAGTTTATGTTGTATTGTACACGACAGTTATATTAGTAAGTTTGTATTTGAATTTATGTACCATGTAAGTGGCGACCCAAGATGGGTGACGTATACCTAATTTTGGCGGCGTCACAGTTGGTATCAGAGCTTAGGGATATGATCCCTGGCTAAGAGGTGAGAATAGTACTAGGAGGGGAGAGACGGGGAATACCTTCGCTAGAATGACCTACCTAAGTTTATGTGCTATTTTATTGGTCGACGTAATATATAGGATAATTTGTTACATGTCAATTAACCCTTGTTTTGTGACAGTGTTTGAGAATGGCATCTGAAAATGCAGAGATAAGCAATGAAGCACATGAGAGTGTTGATTCAACTCAAACAAAAGGTAACGACCAACAACACGATAATAATCATACTTTGTGGCAACGATTATCGAAACAATGATAACCATCGTGGGGAAATTATCATGCTAAGAATGGTAACCACTTGGTGGTAATCATGGCAAAGATAATAGATGTGGAAATTGCAAGAAGAAAGGTCATTTAGCTTAATTTTGTTGTGCACCAAAGTCGAAGTCTAGCTTTGGGACGGTGGCACCAAAGGTGGATATGGACAAAACAAAGTCGTTGGTTTTAGGAAGTGCATTTTTCATGACTTCTCAAAAGCGAATAAGTAAACCGAACGGTTAAGCGGGTTAGTTAATTATAAATTTCAAGTCTATACCTTATAAGATACCGATTCTACACATTATTTTATCTCTCTTGCTTTGCGTTCAACGTTTAAATTTGACTCAGGAGAAGTTAGACTTTGACTTATTGGTTGAAACTTGAGCCTTCGTTATCATTACTATCTTTAAATCTTGTTTGATTTAAATAAACACTTTCACGTTACCTGTCGATCTTATCTTTTTGAAAATACTTGCCTTTGAGGTAATTTTTGAAAAAGCGATTGATTAACTACTCATTATTCTTTTTGTAAGGTTGTTAGCTTTCATATTCCTAACCAACCATTATCACAATTCAAAGTAACCAAATCCTAAAGTTAATCATCATATATCAAGCCATAAGTAAAGAGCCCGATCCTTTCGTTGTTGACTTCCTTGTGTGGAATGCACGAAGCCGGACTTTACAGAAGCGACGTCGTGATTGAAGATGGCAAGTTGATAGGTATCATTGTGAGGTCTTATCCGGGTTAAGGGATAGAAGTCACAATTGGTATTAATGTGACGTCTTATCCAAGTCTTGGACGAGAGTATGAGTTTTGAATGATATTTCTATCATTAATAAATTTCTTGGCGTATTCTTGAAGACTTCCTAGCCTACCTAGAAGCGTGAAATCGAATTTGTATTGACCCCAGTCAAAACCCATTTCTTAAACCCTCAAATATTTCTTCAACTAAAAGGATCTGCTTACGAGGATTATGATGAAAGTCATAATAAAAGCATTGGACTAATGAAAATCATGGGTATATGAAGTATTAGTAAGTGTTATGATGAGTTATGTTGGTTATTATGTGAAAACATGAAAGTTTCTTAGAAATCACAAAGAGTTGAAAATCGATTTTTGGTGAAAAGCGTAACATGAAATTCAATTGACCATATCTCCTATTATATTTTGAATTTTTGAGTGTGGTCAAGTCCTAGAGTTAGATCTATGAGTTACCTAACTAATCCAAGTGGAATTACTGGAAAAGGTATTATAGATTTTTGTGTGGACTGATTTTAGCAAAGGAGTGCAAAGCTGCAAAAACCGAAAAAGCTTCTGCCATGATTTTAGAGAGGCTGTTTCGGCCACTTAAATTATGAGAAAAATTCTGGCCTTTTGGGAAATGAAGGTATATGGTATAAAGTACCTCCTGTCCAAAAATGAGCTCATTCTGACTTAAAATGAGCAAGTTATGACTATTTCAATATTTAGGTTTTTCCGACGAAAAACGCTATAAACGGAGTTCTATAACTCCGATGACCATGAAATTTAAACTGGAAGCTCACGTTAACATGTGTAAGGTCCTGCCAAGATTTAGGAATTTTTGGAGTTAAACTTGAGGTAGCTAATTTCTTAAAGAATTAATTAAAAATTAATTTTTGAAAAATAGTAAATGAATTTTAAAAATTCCGAGAAAAATATATTTTCATTATGGGACTATATTATGCTGAATCCCAGAAAAGAAATATTTTTGGGACTAATTTGGTATTTTTCATGAAAATAGTTTAATTCTGAACATATGAGTTAAATATGTTATGTGAAGTATGAAAGTTGAAAATAGGATTTTATGGCTAGAGAATCCTATATAGAGTATATGCATATTTTTTTGAGGATTTGATAATTGGTGATGATATCTTATGAGTATGGCATTTTGAATGATTAAATGCATTATATGGTAAAGCGTAAACAATTGAGATAAATTGTTTATAAATTTAAGAAGTGATTAAAATATTGTTATAATATTAATGATATTAGATTATGAGATTATTAAGTGATTGATAACATGGGGATATTCTTGAATCCTGGATAAATTATATTATAAATGTTTAATATTTATCCTTTATCTCATTTGATTGATTCTTTATATCATTATCCTCATTTTATATTATGTTGAAAGTCATTTGTGGCTTTGTAGTGCATAGATGGACTTGGTATGATTATGACCGAGGATTGTTGGGTATAATCATAACCGTAATTGAAAACACGATTATCTTTGGTAGTAGTGCATGGATAATTCGTGGTCGTGATACTAATGAATACACGATTATCTTTGGTAGTAGTCATGGATAATTCGTGGTCGTGATACTAATGAATACACGATTATCTTTGGTAGTAGTGCATGGATAATTTGTGGTCGTGATACTAATGAATACACGATTATATTTGGTAGTAGTAGTGCATGGATAATTTGTGGTCGTTGATACTAAATGAATACGATTATCTTTGGTAGTAGTCATGGATAATTTATGGTCGTGATACTAATGAATACACGATTATTGTGAGACCCCAGATTTTATCAATAAAGATTTAAATTTTGTGAAATAATTTTTAATATTATGGTGTGAATTTGAGATAATATTATAGATGTGGGTAGTATTTATAAATTTTGCAAAAGTATGCAGTGGTTATATTATATTCGATTGGTGGGGAAATATTCGGTTTAGCGAGGAATATTAAATACAACTGACTCAATCATTGGTGGACCCCACAATGTAATTATTAGTCGGATTGAAAAAACGACAAAAATATTTTATTGAAATAACGGCGGAAGTTTTACTGTGTAGTTCTTGTTGAACTACTTCGGTAGTAAAAAATACGATGTCGTGTGGTTGCATAGTAGCACACTACGGTATTGATTATTGATGCTTATGTGAGAAGTCACCGGTTTGATTCCATTATTGTCGATTAATAATATGAATTATTATAGCGATAATGACGTTTTGTTTTATTAAGTATTATTAACGTAATAAAATGCGAAACATCTTTTATATAAAATAGAATACTTTATTAAAGTTATTCTATAAATAGAATATATTATATTTTATTATGCGTAGTGTTGCGTAGTGTTTTGCATAGTATTGCATAGTGTATACTGCGTAGTAAAATGTTTTTATATAAATAGAATATATTATATTTTATTTAAAAGATTTTTCTTTAAATATGGATGAGTCGATTAAAGTAAATCAATCTGGACCGTTATGGATTAATTCTTATGCATTCCATTTTCCTATAAATAGAAGCTCATTCCTTCATTATTTTCTTACGAATTCATTGAAACTCTAGAGAGAGAAATTATAGAGAGAAGCTATAGAGAAAAATTATAGAAAGAAGAAGAGTATTCTCGCTACTTCACTACTTATATTCAGGTTCTTTTTACGGTGAGGGGTGTTATTCTTTCTTCTTGAAGAGAACTTCATTATTCCATTCATTATTATTACATTGGAATAACTTTTGTAAAAGTGGCATACCCTATACATAACTTTTGTACGCATCAGATACCCTATACTTGGTGAAATCCTTATGTTATTCCATTGCTTATTATTACATTGGAATAACTTTGTATCTGTGATTTTACCCTATACTTGGTGACATTCTTCTATTATTCCATTGGAACATCACATGCATGTGTTTTACACCGGACTGGTTCCGCTTTTATTATTACTGTTGGAACATCACATGCATGTGTTTTACAGGACTGGTTCCGCTCTTTATCATTCTGTTGGAATATCCTATCATGTGTTTTACACCGGATCTGGTTCCATCTTTATTATTCTCGTTGGAACATCCACATTAGATTGTGAATTTCACCGACTGGTTCCGTTATTATTATTCATTGGAATAACTTTGTCATCACAATACCGCATGCGTGGTGATTTCTTTTGTTATTCCATTCTTTATTATACCCAGGTTAGTTAAAACTTTGACTTATACTCCATGAAATTAGTGGAATATCCTTGATATTTGCATTTCATCCAAAGATCTTTTCATGGAAATATTCTTCCGATCATTCTTGAATTTTACTCTCTACTAAACAATGATCGTGTTGACAATTTGGGCGTTAATAATTCTGGGATTAAATAATTCTTGAACTTGTTTTATTGAATTATTATGTCATTGTCATCATCCTCCTGTTATATTATGTTATCTTTGGCTTACGTGCGTAGATGAACTTAGTATGATTATGACCGAGGATCATTCGGTATAATCACGACTTGATATAAATGATGTGACAAAAGTCCTCGATTGGCACGTAATGCGGTGATGGATAGTTTTTGGTATGATTATGACCGGGGTGATTCGGTATAGTCATGACCATTGATAATTTGATGAAAATCCTTGGCCGTGCAGTGCGGGGATGATTAGATGTGGTGGTTTATTTATTAAAATTTGAGTATCGTGATAAAATTGATGAAAACCTTTTAAAACCTAAAAGATAGTAGACTTTATTCTCTACTTGACTCTTTTAATGGATTGCTTATTCCGTTGCTGCAGTTAAACCGGTTGTCTATTGTATTTTATCGGTTTAACATTTGTTGAAGGCTAATGATAATTTATTACGCATTATCTTAGTCATAATATTTCTTCTTTGGGCTAGTTGAGCTCACCCTTTCTTTCCGTTTATTCTCTTGAAATGAGAACATAAATTTGACGAGTCGGGGAGCGGAAGTAATGGTCGAGGATAGCATTAGTAGTCCTCACTATTACGTGAAATAGTGTGATAATAGTTGTAATGAGGACTCCTTTTGAGTTTGTATAATATCTAGTAGACAATATTTGTATTCAAACTCACGATTTATGTCATATTATTATACACATGAGTTATATTAGTAAGTTGTATTTGAATTTATGTACCATGTAAGTGGCGACCCAAGATGGGTGACGATACCTTATTTTGGGGGCGTCACGGTTGGTATCGAGCCATAAGTGTGAAGAGCCCCAGCCTCTCATTTGGTGACTTCTGTTGATGGGGATGCAAAAGCCGGACTCTCCGTGACGGACGCCGCTCTTCGGTGGGTGGTGATAGTACTAATGTGAGGTCTTGACATAAGTTGGTGTCCAGAGTCACAGTTGGTATCGAGCTTAGGGATATGATCCTCAGCTAAGATGTGAGAATAGTACTAGGAGGGAGAGCGGGAATTCCTTCGCTAGTATGACCTACCTAAATTTATTTGGTATTTAATTGGTCGGTCAGAGTATAGGGATAATATGTGATATGTTAATTAACCCTTATTTTGTGGCAGTGTTTGAAAATGGCATCCGAGAATGTTGAGAATAGCAATGGAGCACACAGGAGACTGTTGATTCTCCACAGATCAATAATCAGGATAATGTACAACAGGATGGCGATAATCCTCCTGTAAACAACAACACTGATCAATTGACTAACAACGGTACGTTTAAGAGGTTTGTAGAATTCATGCAACATCAGACGAAAGCTACTCCTGTCCAAAACGTAGGTGGAAACACGGAAAACTCTCGGTGGTCACCGCTAAACAATTCAAGGAGTTGGGACCACCGGAGTTTAAGGGAGAGCAAAACCACTTCGGCGGAAGCATGGATAAAGCAGATTACCAAGATATTTGATGTCTTGGGATGCTCAGAGAAGCAAAAGGTTCCTTTTACGCCTTTATGTCTTGGCGCGGAGAGGCAGATTCTTGGTGGGAATCGGTAAAACGACTCAACTTCTTTGTCTTGAAGATATCTTGGGAGAAGTTCCAGAGTCGTTTCAACGACAAATACTTTCCCGAAAGTATTCGCCACATGAAGGAGGTGGAGTTTATCAAGTTGGAACAAAACAATATGGCCAGTGTCGCAATACGAGGCAAAATTTGCGGAGTTATCACGATTTCGTCCCCACTTGGTGGATAATGAAGAGAAATGACGCGAATGTTTTAAGAGGTTTGAAGCGGAGATACGTCCAACATCTTATTTCTCATAAACCGTGTTTTTATTCGGATGTTGTAAATAGGGCTCGATTAGTGGAGCGCGATAACGAGTCAACGCAACTAAAAGAGAGCGGTAAGCAAAATTATAATACCAAATGAGAGTAGTCATCGAGCCGGTGACAACAAGCGTGGAGGAATCAACAGGCGGATTGGTAACCACTTGGTGGTAATCGTGGGCCAAAATAATAAGAATGGACATTTCAAAAAAGGAGATTCAACAATGATGAAAAGACGCGTCGACCAAAGACCGCTTTTCAAAGGAAGAAGAAACGACCACCATTCATATGCTTCAAATGCGGAGGAGAGGACACATCGGTCCGAATTGCGCCATGCCAATCAAAAACATGTTATAATTGTGGAAGAGAAGGTCACTTAGCTCGATTTTGTCGCCATCAAGACAAATTCAACTAGGATGGAGGCACCAAAGGTCATCCCCGGACAAACCAAAGCCGTGAGTTTAAGAGAGAGCGTTTTTTTCTCATGACGAGAACTGAATAAAATTATCACGGGTAAGTTAATCGTAAGCTCTTTGAAGCCTATATACCGTGTTAGGTACCGATTCTACCCACTCTTTTATTTCACCTAGTTGCATTCAACGTTTGAATTTGACTCAAGAAGAAGTTAAACTTTGACTTATTGGTTGAAACTTCGTTAGTAGGAGCCTTCATTACCGCTTACTTATTTTTTAAATCTTGTTTAATTCAAATAAACATTTTCACGTTACTTGTCGATCTTATCTTTTTGAAAATATTTGCCTTTGATGTGATTTTCTGAGTCAATTGGTTAGCTTACTCATCATGCTTTTACGTAAGGTTGTTAGCTTTTATATTTATAACAACCCTCATTATACGAATTCAAAGTAACCAAATCCTAAAGTTAATCATTGTCATATCAAGCCATAAGTAAAGAGCCCCGAACCTTTCGTTGTTAACTTCCTTGTGTGGAATGCACCAAGCCGGCGCTTCTAGTAGGCGACATCGTGAATGAAGATGGCAAGTTTATAGGTATCATTGTGAGAGTACTATCTAGGTTAAGGGATAGAAGTCACAGTTGGTATCAATGTGACGTCTTATCTAAGTCTTAGATGAGAGTCACAGCTTTGAATGATATTTCTATTATTAATAAATTTCCTAAGCGTATTTATGAAGATTTCTAGCCTACCCTAGGCGTGAAATCGAATTTTGTATTGACCCCAAAGATAAAAAACCCATTTCTTAAACCCTCAAATATTTCTTCAACTAAATGAACAGTTTACGTGGTTTATGATGAAAGTCATAATAAAAGCATTGGAATAATGAAAATCATGGGTATATGAGGTATTAGTAAGTTTTATGATGAGTTATGTTGGTTATTATGTGAAAACATGAAAGTTTCTTAGAAATCACAAAGAGTTGAAAATCGATTTTGGTGAAAACGTAACATGAAATTCAATTGACCATATCTCCTATTATATTTTGAATTTTTGAATGTGGTCAAGTCCTAGAGTTAGATCTATGAGTTACCTAACTAATCTAAGTGGAATTACTGGAAAAGGTGTTGTAGATTTTTGTGTGGACTGATTTTAGCAAAGGAGTGCAAAGCTGCAAAACCGAAAAAAGCTTCGCCATGATTTTAGAGAGGCTGTTTCGGCCACTTAAATTATGAGAAAAATTCTGGCCTTTTGGGACATGAAATTATATGGTATAAAGTACCTCCTGTCCAAAAAATGAGCTCATTACGACTTAAAATGAGCAAGTTATGACTATTTCAATATTTAAGTTTTTCCGATTTAAAACGCTATAACCGGAGTTCTATAACTCAGATGACCATGAAATTTAAACTGGAAGCTCACGTTAACATGTGTAAGGTCCTGCCAAGATTTGGGAATTTTGGAGTTAAACTTGAGGTAGCTAATTTCTTAAGGAATTAAGTGGAAATTGATTTTTAAAAATAGTAAATGAATTTTAAAAATTCCGAGAAAAATATATTTTCATTATGGGACTATATTATGCTAAATCCCAGAAAAAGAAATATTTTTGGGACTGATTTGATATTTTTCATGAAAATAGTTTAGTTACGAACATATGAGTTAAATATGTTATGTGAAGTATAAAAGTTGAAAATAGGATTTTATGGCTAGAGAATCCTATATAGAGTATATGCATATTTTTTGAGAGATTTGATAATTGGTGATGATATCTTATGAGTATGACATTTTGAATGATTAAATGCATTATATGGTAAAGTGTAAACAATTAAGATAAATTGTTTATAAATTTAAGAAGTGATTAAAATATTGTTATAATATTAATGTTATTAGATTATGAGATTATTAAATGATTGATAACATGGGGATATTCTTGAATCTGGATAAATTATATTATAAATGTTTAATATTTATCCTTTATCTCATTTGATTGATTCTTTATATCATTATCCTCATGTTTATATTATGTTGAAAGTCATCTACATGGCACGTAGTGCGTAGATGGACTTGGTATGATTATGACCGAGGATTGTTGGCATAATCATAACCGTAATTGAAAACACATTATTGTGGCGCCCCAAAATTAGGTATCGTCACCCATCTTGGGTCGTCGCCACTTACATGGTACATAAATTCAAATCTGACTTACTAATATAAGCGTAGTATGCAATCTGACATAAACTATGAGTTTGAATACAAATATTGTCTACTAGATATTATACAAACTCAAAAGGAGTCCTCATTACAACTATTATCACACTATTTCACGCGAATAGTGAGAAGACTACTAATGCTATCCTCGGACCATTACTTACGTTCCCCAGACTCGTCTCAAATTATGTTCTCATTTCAAGAGAAAAAAGTGAAAGAAAGGGTGAGCTCAACTAGCCCAAGAAGAAATATTATGACTAAGATAATGCGTAATAAATTATCATTAGCCTTCAACAGATGTTAAACCGATAAAATACAATAGACAACCGGTTTAAGCTGCGGTGAAATAAGCGATCCATTAAAAGAGTCAAGTAGAGAATAAAGTCTACTATCTTTTAGGTTTTAAAAGGTTTTCATCAATTTTTATCGGCGAGACTCGACAATAAATAAACCACCACATTTAATCATCCTCGCACTACACGGTCGAGGATTTTCATCAAATTATCAATGGTCATGACTATACTTAGAATCACCCCCGGTCATAATCATACCAAAAAACTATCCATCAACGCATTACAGAATACTTTGAGGACTTTTGTCACATCATTTATATCAAGTCATGATTATATATTAGAATGATCCTCGTCATAATCATACTAAGTTCATCTATGCTCGCGTAAGCCAAAGATAACATAATATAACATGAGGATGATGACAATGACATAATAATTCAATAAAACAAGTTCAAGAATTATTTAATCCATGAATTATTAACGTCCAAATTGTCAATACGATATCTTTTTTAGAGTAAAATTCAAGAATGATCGGAAGAATATTTCCATGAAAGATCTTTGGATGAAACGCAAATATCAAGGATATTCTACTAATTTCATGGAGTATAAAAGTCAAAGTTTTAACCAATTTGGGTATAATAAAGAATGAAATAACAAAAGAAATCACCATGCATGCGGTATTGTGATGTACAAAGTTATTCCAATGAATAATAATAATAACGGAACCAGTCGGTGAAATTCACACCGAGCGGTGATGTTCCAATGTAATAATAATAAAGATGGAACCATATCCGGTGTAAAACACACGAGATAGGATATTCCAACGTAGAATGATAAAGATTTTAAACCAGTGTCCTGTAAAACACACACGCATGTGATGTTCCAATGAGAATAATAGAAGAATGTCACCAAGTATAGGGTAAAATGGCGTATACAAAGTTATTCCAATGTAAATAATAAGCAATGGAATAACATAAGGATTTCACCAAGTATAGGGTATCTTAGCGTATCTGAGTTATGTATAGGGTATGCCACTTTTACGAGTTATTCCAATGAATAATAATGAATGGAATAATGTAAGTTCTCTTCAAGAAGAAAGAATAACACCCACTTACCGTAAAAAGAACCTAATATAGAAGTAGTGAAGTAGCGAATACTCTTCTTCTTTCTATAACTTTCTCTCTGTAGCCTTTCTCTAATTTTCTCTCTAGAGTTTCAATGAATTAAGTAAGAAAATAATGAAGGAATGAGCTTCTATTTATAGGAAAATGGAATGCATAAGAACTAATCCATGAAACATCTGATTGATTTACTTTTAATCGACGGTCCATATTTAAAGAAAAATCTTTTAAATAAAATATAATATATTCTATTTATATAAAAATATTTTACTATGCAAACACTATGCAATACTATGCAAAACACTATGCAAAACACTATGCAACACTATCGTAATAAAATATAATATATTACTATTTATAGAATAACTTTAATAAAGTATTCTATTTTATATAAAAAGATGTTTACTTTTATTACGTTAATAATACTGAATAAAACAAAACGTCATTATCGCTATAATAATTCATATTATTAATCGATGATAATGGAATCAAACCGAGTGACTTCTCATAAGCATCAATAATCAATACCGGTGTCTTCTTGTCTGACCACACGCGTATTCTTCGTACTTTTACTACCGAAAGTAGTTCAACAAGAACCACTTGTAAAACTTCCGCCGTTATTTCAATAAAATATTTTTGTCGTTTTCTCAATCCGAATAATAATTACATTAGGGGTCCACCAATGATTGAGTAGTTATGCGAATATTCCCTCGCTAAACCGAATATTCTCCGACCAATCGAATATAATATAACCACTTGCATACTTTGCAAAATTTATAAATACTACCCACAACTATAATATTATCTATAAATTCACACCATAATATTAAAAAATTATTTCAACAAAATTTAAATCTTTATTGATAAAATCTGGGGTCTCACAATCTCCCTCCTTATGGAATTTACGCCTCGAAATTAGAATTACGTGCGACTGATATGATAAAGAGGTGAGGATACCTTGAATACCTTTATCGTTGAAAACATTAAATTCATTTTTGAATCCTACCAAAGATATTCATTAATAATTCATCTTTGCACTACAAAGCAAAGATATACAACTCAGAAAACCAATAATGCTTGAGACGCAAATGACAAATAGTATCACGACCACGAATTATCCATGCACCACCGCTAAGGATATTCGTGTTTTTAATTACTGATCGTGATTATCTTAAGATAATCCGTAATCATAATCATACCAAGTCTATCAATGCACTACTGACCAAAGATGACTTTTACCACATCCATGAATTAATATTTCATTCTTTGAGACTCACCAATAATTAATCCATATCATCGAATCATCCCTACACTACGGGCCAAGGATATTCATTAAGATTATCCGACCACAAATTATCCATACCTTCTGACCAAAGATAATTGTGTATTCATTAAGATCACGACCACAAATTATCCAAGCACTACTACCAAAGATAATTGTGTATTCATTAAGTATCACGACCACAAATTATCCATGCACTACTACTACCAAAGATAATCGTGTATTCATTAGTATCACGACCACAAATTATCCATGCACTACGGCCAAAGATAATTGTGTATTCATTAGTATCACGACCACAAATTATCCATGCACTACGGCCAAAGATAATTGTGTATTCATTAGTATCACGACCACAAATTATCCATGCACTACGGCCAAAGATAATTGTGTATTCATTAAGATCACGACCACAAATTATCCATGCACCTTACGACCAAAGATAATTGTGTATTCATTAAGTATCACGACCACAAATTATCCATACACTACTGACAAAGATAATTGTGTATTCAATTACGGTTATGATTATACCGAATAATCCCTGGTCATAATCATACCAAGTCCATCTATGCACTACAGGCCACAGATGACTTTCAACATAATATAAACATGAGGATAATGATATAAAGAATCAATCAAATGAGATAAAGGATAAATATTAAACATTTATAATATAATTTATCCAGGATTCAAGAATATCCCCATGTTATCAATCACTTAATAATCTCATAATCTAATAACATTAATATTATAACAATATTTTAATCACTTCTTAAATTTATAAACAATTTATCTCAATTGTTTACGCTTTACCATATAATGCATTTAATCATTCAAAAATGCCATACTCATACAATATCATCACCAATTATCAAATCCCTCATCAAAAAAATATGCATATACTCTATATAGGATTCTCTAGCCATAAAATCCTATTTTCAACTTTGTTACTTCACATAACATATTTAACTCATATGTTCAGTAATTAAACTATTTTCATGAAAAATACCAAATTAGTCCCAAAAATATTTCTTTTCTGGATTTAGCATAATATAGTCCCATAATGAAAATATATTTTCTCTAATTTTAAAATTCATTTATTATTTTTCAAAAATCAATTTCTAATTAATTCCTTAAGAAATTAGCTACCTCAAGTTTAACTCCAAAATTCCCAAATCTTGGCAGGACCTTACACATGTTAACGTGAGCTTCAGTTTAAATTTCATGGTCATCGGAGTTATAGAACTCCTGTTATATATCGTTTTATTTAAAAAACCTAAATATTAAAAGAGTCATAACTTGCTCATTTTAAGTCGAATGAGCTCATTTTTGGACAAGAGATACTTTATACCATATACCTTCATGTCCCAAAAGGCCAGAAGATTTCTCATAATTTAAGTGGTCAAACAGCCCTTTAAAGTTTCTCGGGCGAAGAGCGTTTTCGAAATTTACAGCTTTGGCCTCCTTTGCTAAAATCAGTCCACACAAAAATCTATAACACCTTTTCCAGTAATTCCACTTTGATTAGTTAGGTAACTCGTAGATCTAACTCTAGGACTTGACCACATTCAAAATTCAAAATATAATAGGAGATATGGTCAATTGAATTTCATGTTACGTTTTTCACCAAAATCGATTTTCAACTCTTTGTGATTTCTAAGAAACTTTCATGTTTTCACATAATAACCAACATAACTCATCATAACACTTACTAATACTTCATATACCCATGATTTTCATTAGTCCAATGCTTTTATTATGACTTTCATCATAAACCACGTAACCTGCTCATTTTAGTTGAAGAAATATTTGAGGTTTAAGAAATGGGTTTTTATCTTTGAGGGTCAATACAAAATTTGATTTTACGTTCTAAGTAGGCTAAGAAGTCTTCAAGAATACGCCAGAAATTTATTAATAATAGAAATATCATTCAAAACTCATTTCTCATCCAAGACTTGGATAGTCGTCACATTGATACCAATCGTGACTTCTATCCCTTAACCTAGATAAAGACCTCATAATGATACCTATAAACTTGCCATCTTCATCCACGACGTCGCCTACGTAAAGTCCGGCTTGGTTGCATTCCACACAAGGAAGTCAACAACGAAAGGATCGGGCTCTTTACTTATGACTTGATATAACAAAGATTAACTTTAGGATTTGGTTACTTTGAATTAGATAACAGTTGGTTAGAATATGAAAGCTAACAACCTTACAAAAAGAATAATGAGTAGTTAATCAATCGTTTCAAAAAAATTACCTCAAAGGCAAGTATTTTCAAAGAGATAAGATCGTGAAAGTGTTTATTTGAATTAAACAAGATTTAAAAATAGTAAGCGATAACGAAGGCTCCTACTAACGAAGTTTCAACCAATAAGTCAAAGTTTAACTTTTTCTGAGTTAAATTTAAACGTTGAACGCAACTAGGTGAAATAAAAGAGGGGGAATCGGGTATCTAACACGGTATATAGACTTCGCAGAGCTTATGATTACTTACCCGTGATAATCTTATTCAGTTCCTCGTCACGAGAAAAAAAAAAAAAACGCACTCTTAAACTCTCGGCCTTTGGTTTGTTTTCGGGACAACCTTTGGTGCCTCCATCCTAGTTGAATTTGTCTTCTAGAACGACAAAATCGAGCTAAGTGACCTTCTCTTCTTGCAATTTCCACTTCTATTATCTTTGCCATGATTACCAATCAAGTGGTTACCATTCTTAACATGATAATTTCCCCACGATGGTTATCATTGTTACGATACCGTTACCACACCAATATGATTATTATCGTATTGTTGGTCGTTACCTTTTGTTTGAAATTTGAATCAACACTCTCATGTGCTTCATTGCTTATCTCAAAGATTTTTCGGATATCATTCTCAAACATCACCACAAAACAAGGGTTAATTAACATATCACATATTATCCCTATACTCGTACGTCCACCAATTAAATACCAAATAAATTTAGGTAGGTCATACTAACGAAGAATTCTCCCGTCTCTCCCTCCTAGTTCTTATCTCACATCTCACCCGAGGATCATATCCTCGAGCTCGATATCAATTGTGGCGCCTCCAAAATTAGGTATACGTCACCCATCTTGGGTCGCCACTTACATGGTACATAAATTCAAATCTGACTTACTAATATAAGCGCTGTGGTAATAATCTGACATAAACTATGAGTTTGAATACAAATATTGTCTACTAGATATTATACAAACTCAAAAAGGAGTCCTCATTACAACTATTATCACACTATTTCACGTAATAGTGAAGACTACTAATGCTATCCTCTGGACCATTACT